>VWZO01019655.1:0-63449 GCA_013396975.1 Bucco capensis | reverse complement strand
TAGAAAGCCACTAGGTTTGTCAGACAGGATCTGCCCTTAGTGAAGCCATGCTGGCTGTCTCTGATCACCTCCTGCTCCTCCATGTGCCCTATCAGCCTTTCTAGGAGAATCTGCTCCATGATTTTGCCAGGCACAGAGGTGAGGCTAACAGGTCGGTAGTTCCCAGGGTCTCCTTTACACCCTGTTTGAAAATGGGTGTAAAATGCCCCTTCTTCCAGTCACTAGGAACTTCACCTGACTGCCAGGATTTCTCAAATATTATTGAGAGTGGCTTGGCGACTACATCAGCCAATTCTTTTAGGACTCTGGGATGCATCTCATCAGGTCCCATAGACTTATGTATGTTCAGGTTCCTCAGGAGGTCATGAACCTGGTTTTCACAGGTCTTCAGTGCAAGCAGCATTGCTGTTTTGAAGAGTGCTATTGTAGAAGTGAAAGGATCTCCAACAGACCTATTAGGCTGCAGGAACAAACTAGGACTTACTAATAAGTGATTGGCTGTTAGCACTGTGGATAAGCTTCTCTTGCATAGAATCTAGCTGCTCCCTGCACAGATTCAAGGAGTGGAAGAAGGGAAAAGTAGAGAGTAGCTTAACCCCAAACCCACAACACCCCACCCTTTTTACTTCAGTCTAACTTATTCTTTTCCCTTCCTCCCTTTTAGGCACAATGTGTCAAATGACTTTGAAATAAATATAGAAGTTTACAGTTTGGTATGTATCAGTTCCTGTCAATAAGATGCGTAAGGGAGAAGGATGTGTTGTACTTTCTTAATACCTTCTTACCTTACAGGTACAGAGAAAAGAAGTTACAAGCACTGAGAAAAGGAAAAAGGCAAATAAATCTAAGGTAAATGAAACACAAAAATCATTATGTTGTTTTTCAACAGGAGGTACACTAGGAAGACTGCAGAGCTCAGGGAGAACAGACCAATAGTCTTGGACAATCTTTGCTTGCTCTTACTCTTAACTTGTTCTTGGAACACCTGCAATGACAGATGGGTTATGGAGTCCTGCAGCTCTTAATAGATTAGACCTGCAGCACTTGGTTGAGTCTGAATTATAGTGGAGGGGACAGAGAACTTTTGCAAAATGCTGTGCTTTGCAAACTTTTACTAGAGCTGGTGCCTCTGATAGTGATTTAGTGACTATATTTTCCACTTCATCTGCACCAGTCAGTAGTCCCTACCCTGCAGTATGTTTATCTTAAAGGCTCTATTAATCAACTGCAACACTTTTCTTTCTTTCTAGTGTTAAGTAAAAGCACTAGATGCTTTTTTTTTTCTTTAAAGTAAAGGTTGTTGTAATAACACCTTGGATATAAACATTTCAGCTTGGATATGGTGCATATTTCAGGTGCTTCCTTAAGGCTTTGTGACCCCAGCCAAGTGAGTGACTTTCGGGAGGTGTTTTGGGGTCTTTTTTCATTTGTTTTTTCATTCTTTCTCTTTCTTGTCATTCCAATAGCTGGGCACACAGTGTGTTAATGATTTTAGGCCTGATTTCCTCCTTGTCAAGATATGTCACTTAATAAACCCAAGAAACTTGAGAGCATCCAAACAGTTGGAAAGAATCCTTAAATCCTTTCTCTGCAAGCAGAAATGGGAACTCTTTTTAATCATGACTTCCATTTTGCACAGTGAAAGCATGCTTCCACCTATCCCCCAACAAAACCAGTCTGAAGTCCAGGGTTCCTTTTCCTCCTGTGTGGTAGTTTATAGGAATCTTTACTTAAAACTGATTGTGTTTGTAGCACTGTAGATAAGTTGTTAATGCATCTGCTTTTGGAGAAGCTTCTTCCACTTGTCTTTCAGCATCAAGAAGAGCTGTGTACATAATTGCAGTTCCTGTTCAGTCTGACTTATGCTTGGAGATTTTCACCTGAAAATATATCACAGAACAGTAGCACATTGAACTTTGCTGTACTTGTGGTGTTAATATTTACCTTTTACTAAGCAAATATAACTTTGAGGTGCTGTTAGATGAAGGAAAAAGGTCTACTAAGATTGGTTTTTTTCAAGTGCATGCTGTCCATTCCAAGCTAAGGCATACTTCAGCTGTTCTAGAGGAGATGTTTTCTTTGATAAGTAGTATTCCTTCTACTGACTACATTATATGCAGTCAAAATAACCAAGACTTACTCATTACAACTGGTATCCATACAAAATTCATTTAGAGAAGCCTTCAGTAGTTTCATAGGCTGATTTTCACACTGTGATGGACAAATTTGGTAAAAAATGCATTTCTTTTCATTTATTCTTTTGTAGACTATTACTCCAAAGAGATTATTAACATCTATTACCTCTGTAAGTATGAATATATAATATTGTAACAAGATCTGGGTACAACCACTTCTAAAGATCATCTCTCACACTGAATAAGTCTGTGCCCATAGTAGGGTCTTTGTGTCCCTTACTTGAAGCTCTGTAAACTTTTCTAGCTTTCTGCCAAACTCTTCAGTTATTGGCTCAAGAAATAAGTAACAGCTCTAGATATGTCAGACTGAAATATGCAGTTACTATGTGTTTATTTGGACTTTCTTTTCAAGTTGTTTCTGATTTGTTTTTTCTTTTGATTCTCTCTCTTTCTAGAAAAAAAACCTTCTTACTCCAGGTAAGTAAAATCTAAACATCTTACCCCAAGATGATTAATCTGTGATTGTTGTCTAAATCAGTATTTCAATAAATAATACTTGTAACAGAAGATAATTTGGAAGTAATAAGCACAGAATGATGCCAGTTTGCCAGCTCAGAAACTGGCCTCCTGTTTCTGAGTTAACATTATGTTGAATGGAAGATCTCATCATAAAATCAGAATTTAGTACTTGGTATCTGATGCCTGTGGTTTACATTCCGTTCCTGAAAAGGTGAATTCAAATGAGTTTTCAGATTTTAAACTAGTGTCTGATGTCAACCAAGTAATAGAAAGGAAACTTGAAAACATGAACAGAGTCTGAAGTGTTGCTTGTGTGTAGTGTTCTTAACATGGTTCTGTATTTGTGACTCCTGGGGGACAAGAGCATCTCAGAGTGTTTTCTGAACTACGTAAGTGTTATACCCTTGTCTGACTACAGTATGAGGCACTTGAGCTAGCTCTAGTACAAACTGCTGCAATAAGGAGCTCATGAGCTCACTCTGGAATGCCTACCTTGCTGCTGCAACTAGTCAGATTCCCTGTGCCTGAGCCAGAGTGCTTGCTTCTATTGATTTAATTGCACAGAGGAATACAGACATACAACTTCTGGAAGGCTACAGTGTGTCACTTGGAGAGGTGAAGAGATATGAAAGTCAAGTTCCTACTGCAGGGCATGTGTGCCTTGCAGTGTGCCCTAGAGTACCCTCTATCCCTCTGAGGATTTTTGTTTTCACCTTCTTGACTGTTTTAAAACTTCTTTCTGAAAGAAAAGATCTACTGTGGAGGAATTGTGTGCATCAATATCCTGTCTTGATGTGCTGCTGGGCTGCACTGCAAAGAGTGCTTCTCCTACAGTACTGAGTTGAGTAGGCCACAAACAGAGTAGCACAAATAAAGCTTTTCTTTTAAGCCTTTTAGCATCCTGATTGTGTGTTGGCTACAACCTGACTTGAACCTTTCTCCCCAGCTATGGCCAGTCCAGGTGGTCCTAACGCTGTACGCACGACTAACTTCATCCTTGTTGGATCTCACAAGCTCTCACTCTCTTCTGTAGGAAATGCCAAGTTTGCACTGGACAAGGTAATGGAAAACGATTGGTTACTAATCCAAAAGTAGTTGCATACTGCTAGAAAAACAAACACAAGTCTGGGTTTCCTGTTTTCAGGTGAAATTATCATTCTAGAAATGAAACAAATGGTTATAGATGCTGGTTAGGTGTAGATGCATCATATGAGATGCTGGTTAGGTGTAGATAAATAATTAATGTATGATATGCTTTTAATGTCATATGACTGAAGTGAACTTCTGAGTTCTAACAGGAAAAGACCCTCTTATGCCAGATGTTCTTTTCTGTAGCTTAATGTAAGGTAGGGCTGTGCAAAGATAATGAAGGCATTTCCTTGCTGATTTGTTTTCACTGACAAAAAAATTGATGTATGCAATTGACATCTCTGTACATGGCTTTTATTTTGTTTGTTGCTCTTACAGTCTTGCATTTATGGCCAAGACAGACATTAAGTATGTTTTAATGATAATGAAGTATTTGAAATTTTCTACGTTTAATTGTCTTTAAAATTGCTGTTTGATTATGGTTAGGAGTATGAGTTTCCTTTCATATCCCAATTAAATTTGTAGAGGCAAGCTATCTTAGTATTTTTTGGAAGAGCTGTTATTGAGTTTTATACCATTAGTTCATTGTCTAAACAGAATATGTTTATTGGCTCTTAGCATTAGACATTTAAAAATGCACATTCTTGCACTCATTGTAATCTCTAACCTTGTAATATCTTGT
Source organism: Bucco capensis (assembly GCA_013396975.1). NCBI lineage: Eukaryota > Metazoa > Chordata > Aves > Piciformes > Bucconidae > Bucco > Bucco capensis. The sequence continues at coordinate 59,024 of VWZO01019655.1, read as the reverse complement.
ACCTAAAACCTATTTTAATAGGTGTTTATGCCAGCAACCATCCTAAGCTAACTTAAATGAGTTCAAAAGTTACTACAGCTTCTGGAAGTACTAAATTACAGCTTTATCTAAACAGCAGCAGAAGAATGAATGCTCCTCTTGGCTAATTAAGTCTTGTGATGATATAATTGTATTGCAATTATGGCTTCTGATGAGAGATGAGGAAACAAAAACTGTTAGTGTTCATGAATAAGATTGAAACCAAATAGCGATCCCAACTTGCCTTTTGGAAGTTTTACTTCCTGCAGATAGAAGCAGACTGCTGGACTGAAATAGTTCACAGAACTTAACAGTTGATTGCACTGCTGTTACTGACTGTGGATTTGAGAAGTACCAGCTTTGGTTCTTCAGCATAAATGTTCCTCTCCTAGAACAGTGTGTAGAAGTCTTGTGTGTGGCTTGGTTACAGGCAACTCCTTGTTCTTGGAGTTAGGGGAATCAGGTTTCACACTATATTCAGCAGTTTGAGCTTTTTCAGTTTACTCTTCAGGACAGGACACTGGACAAGACTAGTAAGGTAGCACAGGTTTCAAATAGAATTCCAGAGAAACCATCACTTGGTTAATGAATATTTTCCAAGTGCAGACTTCAGGAGTTAGGAATAAGAATTCCACTTCTCATCCGGTAACTGGTTTTGGTGAGATTATCACCTTTGTAATGCTTCAGTTTTGACTTGGCCTGTGGCTGTGCTAAACAGCTGCTTTTTAACTTGCTCCATGTGTTTCTTAACACTTCTCAAACTGCTGCCACAGTAGGTTTCTTCACTTTCATTCTTCCCTTTTTATATGCCCTGTTAAAACTGAGGGTAGAAGGAACCAAACAGTACTCATGTAGAACTGTATCCTTTTCTGTATAAACTTTAACTTTACACTAACTGTATTGAGCATGTTTCTTCTTTCCTTAGATAAATTTTGAAGGGTTGGAAAAAGAACTGTTGGGCTCTATGTTCCAGGACAAGGTTGCTATCATCCTTTAGTTTGACTTAAAATGGGAAACTGCTTCCTAGTGCATGTTGCTCATGTCTGTCTGGCCTTTTGGCAGTACTTTTCTCTAATTTTTCTTCTAAGCAAATTATTACAAAGATTTACTAACTAAACATAAGATGTTAAGAGGCTTTAAAACCTGCAGAATTCCACTCTTCTTTTACAAGAATGAGCAAGCTGCTAGAACTTGAGTTATTTAGGCCACTTGGAGTTTGCCCTTAACTAGCATGTCTCTCTTGTCTTGCTAGATGACTAGAGGAGGGGTTTTCTTACTTCAGAACAAACCAATGTGTCTCAAAGATTGCTAGTCAAGAAATTTGAGCTGACTTCATGATGAGTTGAACAAAAGACAGACTCAGCTGCTCTGCTGAGAGAGGACCAAGGAGAAATGACTTGGCAGCCTAAATGTGTACTTAAGTTGTGGTCACTGAAGAAAATTAAAATCACTCAGGAACTAAATATCTTGTCTCTTATGCCATCAAGACGTAGTTCTGTCAAGACCTACCAAGCACCTTTTGTTTTTTAATCAAAAAAACAATGATAAAGAACTAAAGTTCTGAAAGTACTAAACATCAAAATACGAGTCTCTTATTTGTACACAAATGGGCAGTGAAAATATTTTCCTTGGTGTATAAATTTTTGACTAAAGAAATTCTATAAATTGATGTTTAAAAGAAATAATAGGTCCTTAATCTCTGAAAATAGTTTTGTTTAGTAAAGTTAGCTCTTATCCATCAGAAGAAAGTGGTTTAGATAACTTTATGCATATTTTTCTCTCAAAATTAAGCAGGTGATGATCTTGGAATCTGTCATGTCCTATTTGTAATCAGAATTCTTCTAAGAAAATCATTTTTTGCAAGTTCTGGAGAGTTATCTTAAGTATCTTTACAGATAACCTTCTATGACAGGAAGCCAACTTCTTATGGAAGATACATCAATGACCACACCAGAATGCAAGTTAGACTAGTCATTGGCTTCTGGTTTTCTCATCACTTAGCTGAATAATCAACAAATTGTGTGTGCAGGAGGGTGTTTTGAGACATGCTTTAGTAATTAGTAATGGTGTTGTAGGCTTTTCATTACTGATCTATTCACAGTAACACGTTTGCATTCCATTGCTGTCACACAGCTCTTCACTGGTAAACTTCATAATCTGCAAAGTAGTTGCTTCTTTCCAGACATAAATTAGAATGGAGTGCAGACCCCACGAACTTGAAGTGGGCAATTGGCCAAACTCCTCAGAGGCCTTCATTCAGAATTGGATTTTAATGTGGTTTGGTAATAGATAAGCCAGTGTTCCCAGGTATAGCATGTTGGGTTGTTACAGTTGTCTTTGCTCATAAAAATCTAGCTCAGATGCAACTTATTTCTATTATGCAGAAACATACTTCCATTTTTGCTTCTCAAATGGTCATGCAAATTCCTACGTGGCTGCTGCTCAAAATTTTGCTGTGCTAGACAATATTGACTTTCCAGTACCTAAACGGAACTTACAAGAAGGTTGGAGAGGACGTGTTTACAAAGGCCTGGAGTGAAAGGACAAGGGGCAATGGTTTTAAACTGGAGAAGAGTAGATTTAGACTGGATATTAGACAGAAGTTCCTCCCCATGAGGGTGGTGGAACACTGGACCAGGTTGCCCAGGGAGGTGGTTGGGGCCCCATCCCTGGAGGTATTCAAGGTGAGGCTTGCCAGGACTCTGGGCAAGCTGATCTAGTTGGGGATGTCCCTGGCCACTGCAGGGGGGTTGGACTAGATGACCTCCAGAGGTCCCTTCCAACCCAAACCATTCTAGGATTCTATGATTCATGAGCAAGTCACAGAATCACACAGAACTGTCAGGGTTGGAAGGACTTTACAGATCACTTAGTGCCAACCCCTGTGCCTGCCATGGGCAGGGACACCTGGCACTAGAGCAGCTTGCTCCCAGCCCCAGCCAGCCTGGCCTGCAGCACTGCCAGGGCTGGGGCTGCCACCACCTCTCTGGGCAACCTGGCACAGTGGCTCAGCACCCTCCTGGGGGAACAACTTCTGCCTAACATCCAACCTAAATCTCCCCTCCTCAGGCTTGTGTCCATTCCCCCTAGTCCTAGCACTGCCTGACATCCTAAACAGTCCTTCCCCAGCTCTCTTGTAGCCCTTGCAAATCCTGGAAGGCCACAAGACCTCCTCAGAGCCTCTTCTCTTCTCCCTGCCCATCACTCCTCAGCTCTTTCTTCTGCACTCCTCATCTAGACTTCCTTTCACAGGAAGATATTTTAGTCATGTGTGCTTAGTTGAGTAGGTCTAACACATGAAAATGATTTGCTCACCTGCTTGTGTGTGTGTGTCTAGCATGTGTCTGGGAGGAAGCTGCAGTACACCTGCAATTCTAACCATAACTCCTATTTCAGTGTTCTGCAGAGTTCATGGAAGCCTATAGATGTGCACATTTAACTACTTATTCATATTAACTCCTGGCAAAATTGAATTCTGTTTGATTGACATTGATTCCATGGCTCCCAAAGCTATGTCATTATTGTGTAAACATGCCTATTCCCTGGCAAATGGTTCCTCCTTTGTATTTGAGCAGCAACATCTATTTTTCTGTATTTACTAGTAAGACAAAGCCCTGATGCTTCAATTTTTTTTCAATATTCTTAGAGTATTATTTATTGAGACTAGCAACAGAACATGGTATGGAGAATGCCCTGCAGGTCATGATTTGGTTGTTGAATTAGCAAATTGTCTCTTAGCTTCTGTGTGGCAAAAAAAGAAGGGATGTGATTTCTTGGCAGTGGTGGGAGCTCTCAGTTTAATAGGATGCTGTGTGTGGAGGGATGGTGGGAAGTCTTTACATGCTCCTCCTCCTCCAACCTCTTGGATATCAAATAGCCATTTGACCCCTGTCTGGTATAGTAGTTCAGCTGCTTTGTTTCAGTGTTAGGCAATAAGGTTTGGATTATCTTTTGTTAACATGACTTAACACAGGTCTTCAACACCTTGATTACCAGCTGAGAAGAACTGCTTTCATTACTATTTCCCCTTCTAGTGTTTTTATACAAATACTTACCTGAGTAAGCACTACAATGTCAGGATCTGCCAAAAATCCTTCTAGCATCCAAGTATCCATCCTGTTTTAGCCCACTTTGATGTTTTCCAAAGAGCTTAATATCAGCCTGAGGCAGAAGCTTGGAGGATGTGGGCAGGTGCCTTGTGTTGTTGTTAATTGTGTTGAGTGCTTTTTTTATTCTAGCTAGAAGCATGTTTGTGCTTTATGTCCTAAGCAAGCTACTAAGCAACTGAGTCTTGAGCAGCTTCTAAATGAACTTGAAACAAAAAGTGATTATTACTGTCTTGCTTGAGACTGACCACTTCTTTCTGGCTGAAGATGCTAAGAAAAGGCAATGCTAACCTCCTGGTGCAGGTGGCTAACTTGAACTGGTGTTGTTGAGAGGTGTCAAACTTTTAAATGAGTAATTGTTTTACTTTTTTGCAGGTTCCCTTTTTATCTCCTTTGGAAGGTCATATATATCTGAAATTAAAATGCCAAGTCGACTCCTCTGTGGAGGAGAAAGGATTCTTGGTAAGATACTCACTCCAAATCCCTTCCCTGGAAAATTACAGATCCTATTAAATGTAGTCACTTTTCTAACTTCAGACATGTATTTGTAGTGACTGTGAAGCTTAAAACTGGAGCTCAAAACTTCCCTAGTTTATCTTCTAAACATGCTTACATGGAAGCTACGTTTTAGAAGTTTGTGTATCTTTTTCTTCTAAACACTGCTCCTTTGTTACTCTGAACTTAAGCTAACCGCCTTTTGCTGTGATCTCTGCCAGAAAATTTACAGGAATAATTCTCCCTAGCAAAAGATTTCCCTGTCCCCTGTGTTCACAGGCTCTGACTTGCAAGGAAGCAATGGGTTTTCTAAGAAACACATAGAGCAGTTCTGTCTACAACTGGCCTTAGGAAAATGCAGCTGATACTTGGGCTGCTAAGAGCTGGAGCTGTTGAGATGATATATCCAGCAGATGGCACTAAATGTGCTCCGAAAACACTGCAGCAAAAGATCAACATTTGCTGTTGCTATTTTGATGTTTTCAGAAGTCAGAATTTCTTTAGACTCTTTTCAAGCAGTCTCTTCTGTCTCCTTTCCCTTTAATTGAAGTTGGACAGATTTCATGAGATGCAAAGATGTCACATGCTTATGGCATTTGCTATCCCATGTTTTTGTGTACTAATTTCAGAAAGTCCTTGTTTCTTTCTACTATATAACATACAAAACCTGAAGAGTGGTGTCCATGCATATGAATTGTTTTGAGAGTAAGGCTTTGGAAACTCTTTGCACTATTAAAAAAACTATAATCTGGATTGTGAAGGGTGAAAATCACAACACACAACAATTAATTGGAAAAAATTCTGTACAATATCAAGAGGGAGCAGGAACAGAAGTCAGATAGCAACCTTTCCATTCCAGTACTGAGGAAATGGGGCTTGAAATTGGCATAATCCTGCATCCAATAAAATTACTGCCAACACACAGATTTAGAAATCAATTTCTAATTTCTTGTAAACTGACTGGACTCCTTAGTGCAGCCTGCAGAATAAGCAAGCATTTTGTAATCCTGACTTGTAAGTCAAAGGTGACTTCAACACTAATCATAATAAATGATGTTATATACTAATACATGTTTTGTGACCTCGTCATCCTATATCTGCTATAAGTAACTCTCCACTATCTAAAGATAATGGGATTGCTTCCTAATTTGAAATAGCAGTGAGAGGTGCATTTTGGGGAAATGGCTGCAACAATTGAGGATGATTGTGTAAGTCCACTTTCTGTATTCTCTGGAAAATAAATACACTGTACTAACAGAAGTCTCTCCCAGTCTTACATTGTTCTCTTCTCTTGTGTTTGTACTTGCAGAATCATTCTGTTAGAAAAATAATTGCATACAGGCCAAGCTCAAGGTGTAATGTTCCCCTTTTTTCCTTCTTTTCAGACTATGTTTGAAGATGTTAGTGGATTTGGAGCATGGCACAGACGTTGGTGTGTGCTGTCTGGAAATTGTGTGTCTTACTGGACATACCCAGATGATGAAAGGCGAAAGGTAAAGCTTCAATCTAGAGTTCTGTAGCACCTCACACAGCTAGCTGCTCATTTTTAATGACAGGAACACTTAGGGCTCAAACAGGTAAGTCTATTCAAAGCATGAGAGTCAAGCTCATAATGAGGAGAATGGAGAGGACTTGTCTTTATAAATCTGACTTTAATGGGGGCAAACTTAGAAACTGAGCAATTTAATGGGAAAAGGGAAAAGTGGAGGAAGACCCATGTTTAATTTCCCATTTAGTCTTAAGGCTTTCTTCTATGCTTGTTAGATGACTAATTACTTAATTGAAATTGATTAAACTTTTACAGCTTAATAAGCAGATTTTGTCTAGTTGTCTCAAGTTCTAGGCAAAATAATGACTCTAAGACTTAATATGGTAAAGAATTAGATCAACCAATCCTTCTATATTGCAGAAGCACAACTGTAATTATGGACTATCTAATTTGCAGACATTGTTTTCTTGCAGCTCCCCATTGTAGCTGCAACTGGTGCTTTTAAAAGGTTTTCCTAGAAACCTATGCTATTGTCTGGCTAATAAGACAAGTCAGAGGTTCATCTGTCACTGACATGAAAGTTCCTGTCTCCTTAGCTTGTTCCTGCAGTGTGTGCTGAAATATTCCCAGGTCCTTTTCAGGCACAGTCTGAAAATCACTTGGGGTCTCCTGTGGCCCCTGGTGCGATAACTGTGCCGACAGCAGAGGGAGCATTAAACTCACTGCCCATGGTAAAGTGTGGGGAGTGACACCCATGTTCCTATAATCCTTGTATGGGTAGGATGAGCTCATTAGGCCTTCTGGCAGTCATCCTAGGAGAAGGACAACTCTGATTTCAAACCCGGGCAGATGGAGCTCGTTTAGCCCTGTAAGGCCTTCCATCTAAGAGGTTAAACCTCCATCCTAAGGACTTGGCTGCCAGCGTCCAAGCTTGCTAGGCCCTGGCAGATGAACCTTAGGACTAAAGGGTGGGTCCAGCTCTGCGCATGCTGTGTCTCACCCAAAAAAAAATCCATTGTGCAGGCTCGGGTGCTATCTGCTATCCTCTTTTTATCAGTGCACTTGTAAAAGGCGCTGATGAGGTGCGTGGGTGGAGCCCTCCCTGGATCTTCATTCGCGAAGCCTAGCCACGACAACGACGATTCCCAGGTCCTTTTAAAGACTGCTTCCAGCAGGGTTTTTCTGACTCACTTCAGCAATTTACCATTAAGCATTGCTTGTTTGTTGGCAGAACAGTTTCTTGCCCAAACTGTGGTCCTTCTGGGTCTGCTATGCCAATCCAGATGCCTGAGTTTAGTTTCTTCCCTGCTAACAGAGGAATACCATATGCTGATAGTTGACATTGCCAAAATATATCAATGTACTTTTTCCCTGCCAGAAGAGAGGGAAAATTCTCTGCCTACTGTAATAGAAGATAGGCAAAAAAAAATTGAGTTAAGCAAGAAAAAGATTCCTATTCTGCTTTTATCTGCAAGAAAAAAGCTTTATTTTGTTTTCCACGTTTTGTTCTTGAAAATCTTCTAGACTTGTTTCACTATCATTCTGAGAAAGGGTCAGCTATATTCTTTGGATATACTATCATCTACAGCAATGAGAGAGTTGGGATTATTCAGTCTGGAGAAGAGAAGGCTCCCAGGAGACCTTCTTGTAGCCCCTGCAGATCCTGGAAGGCCACAAGAGGGCTGGGGAAGGACTGTTTAGGATGTCAGGCAGGACTAGGGGGAATGGACACAAGCCTGAGGAGGGGAGATTTAGGTTGGATGTCAGGAAGAAGTTGTTCCCCAGGAGGGTGCTGAGCCACTGTGCCAGGTTGCCCAGAGAGGTGGTGGCAGCCCCAGCCCTGGCAGTGTTGCAGACCACGCTGGCTGGGGCTGGGAGCAAGATGCTCTAGTGCCAGGTGTCCCTGCCCATGGCAGGGGGGATGGCACTAGATGATCTGTAAAGTCTCTCCCAACCCTGACATGACAATTCTGTGATTCAATTCTATGATTCTATAAAACTCCATCCTTATTAAATGCCCTCCCTTAATCCTATTCTCTCATGCAGATACAGATGTAGCTCAGAAATGCCAGTACTGGACAATGATTGTTTTATGCTGTACAGTGTCTTTTAATAAAACCCATAATTTTCCTATGGCTGTACATATATCCTGAACATGCCACCTGTTCGTTAATGTTACTTGAAATGGAGCTATCCTTCTTCTTCCTGTAACTTAGGCTATTTTAACTGTATGTAATAGTAGAGCGAATATGCTCAATAAGTAGCAAACACTTCTCCAAGCCAAGAGCAGCTTGTGATGTTTCCCTGATGAGGTATTCTGTACGTGTGAAGAATCAGAGTCAAGGTCAGTAACTACCTTTAGACATCCAAGCTGAGCTTCTGTCTGTAGTCAGCAGAAAGAGAGAACTACCTTGAAATTTGAAATGCTCTTTGAAGAGGTCTGGCTGTTGACTACAGAGGGAGCTAAAGCAGCTGGACTTAACACTGTAGGTGCCTAAGTTCAGAATCACAGAATNTGAGGCCTAACCAGGGCAGAGGAGAGGAGAGAATAACGTCTCTGGATGTGCTGGCCATGCTCCTCTTAATGCATCCTAGGATGCCATTGGCCCTCTTGGCCACAAGGGCACATTGCTGCCTCATGGGCATCCTCCTAGCCACCAACACTCCTAGACCTTTTTTCCCCAGGGCTGTTCTCCAACAGATCAGTTCCCAGTCTGTAGTGATCCATGGGGTTGTTCTTTCCCAGATGCAGTACTTTACACTTCCCCTTGTTAAATGTCATTAAGTCTCTCCCTGCCCATCTCTCTAGCCTGTCCAGGTCACTCTGGATGGCAGCACAGCCTACTGGTGTGCCAGCCACTCCTCCAAGCTTGGGATTATTCGCAGACTAGTTCCGTGTTTGAAGATGAATCCATACACTTATAGGCTTTGACAAGAATGATGCAAACATCCCTAAAGTGCTTGTTTTCTGTAGGCATTGAACAGGGTTTGCTCTAGCAGTGTGCATTAGAGTAAGAAGTTCTCTTGAATTTGGGAGTTAAAGGAATTTCTTTTTAGCATAAGGAATAAAGAAAAGGGAGTTATCTTCTTAGAGCCTAAGCCTAGAGTTTGTCAGCTGTATTGTACATGGCTGAGCAGGGTTTATAGTATCTTGCGTTAGCTAATGCTTTTCCTTTTCAGAAGTGGAATCCCTCTTTTCGTATGGAGAAATTACCAAAGCATATGTTGTTCAGAATTACTCTTGACTGTCTGTCTAACTTTGCTTTCAGAATCCTATGGGTCGGATAAACTTGGCTAACTGCACTAATCACCAGATTGAACCTGTCAACAGGGAGTTCTGTGCCCGCCCAAACACTTTGGAACTGATAACTGTTCGACCTCAAAGGGAAGATGACAGAGAGACCCTTGTCAGCCAATGCAGAGACACCCTCTGTGTTACAAAGTGAGCAGATAAAATAAGGAAGGTTGGGGATGGTTATGGGGTGGGGAGGGATGTTTTGCCTCAAGTGGTAGTTTCAATAACACAAAACTGTCAAAACTTTGACATGCCAATACAAAGCTTGTTGAAATGCTAAGACTTTGGGATGCCACTTGGACTAGAAGTGAACCAAGCAGTTCTATTTTTGTCTTGCTGCACCATTTTGGCCTTTTGAGGACAAAACTTTTGCAGAAGTGGAAACACTGAGTAGCTTGGTAGCAGGATTCTGGAATATTTGGCTCGTTTTTTTTTCCCCCTGTTATTTGGGCTTCTATGGATGATCAGCTTGACATTTTTCAGAAGAGCTAAGCAGAGGTGGTGAAAGGTATATATATCCTCATCTCCAAACTGGAGAGATGTGGATTTGATGAGTGGACTGTTTGATGGATAAGAAATTGGCTGGAAGGACGCTATCAGAGAGTCGTGGTCNCAAAGATGATTAAAGGACTGGAGAACCTCCCCTATGAAGACAGGCTGAGAGAGTTGGGATTGTTCAGCCTGGAAAAGAGAAGGCTTCGAGGGGATCTTATAGCAGTTTTCCAGTACCTAAAGGGAGATTATAAGACAGAAGGGGAGAGACTTCTTAAGTGGTCAGACTGTGATAGGACAAGGGGGAATGGTTATAAGCTGAAGGAGGGGAAATTTAGATTGGAGATTATGAAGAGGTTCTTTACCCAGAGGGTGGTTAGGCACTGGCCCAGGTTGCCCAGGGAGGTTGTGGCTGCCCCATCCCTGGCAGCGTTCAAGGCCAGGCTGGATGTGGCCCTGGGTGACCTGGTCTAGTGATTGGCATCCCTGCTCAGTGCGGGGAGGTTGGAACTAGGTGATCTTTAGGGTCCCTTCCAACCTGCCCATTCTATGATATCTAACTCATTGGGTTCTTTGCCTTTTAGGAACTGGCTGTCTGCTGATACTAAAGAAGAACGTAACCTTTGGATGCAAAAGCTCAACCAAGTCCTTGTTGACATTCGTATGTGGCAGCCTGATGCCTGCTACAAACCTATTGGAAAGCCTTAAAACCTGGAAGGGAAATACAAAGAAAATATGTATGCAAAACCCCACATCACATGAACTCCCTCCCCCCCCAAATAAAAGAACCTAAATGAGAATGTGGGGAAATCCTCTTGGTCACTTATGCTTTAAATTTGAGAGAGTATTTAACATTATACAGGACTACTTTATGCAGTATTTTTATTTCACTTTAAGAATTCTAAGATTTTTTTACTTCCTAGCTTTTTAGTATGGTAAAAAGTAATTGGCTATTTCTAAGTGTGCTAAATATTTATATAACTCCTCTTTTTGGAATTCTTTTTTAGCTGAGTACATTCTCTACTTTAAACAACTAAATTAGGTATGCAGTATATTGCACTTTGATAGAAATGAAGTCTGGAATATTTTTGTTAGAATTGCTATATTAAAAAAATAAAACAACACAAAAAGCCAAACAAACAGGAAAAAAAAGCCCCAAACCAACTCCACAAACAGAAAAACCTTACTTTTAAGGCTAGAATTCTACTCATTTTAAGAACAATCAACAGGTTGTAAAAAGGGCTTTTTTTTTCTTTATAAGTCACTACAAAGCTGGTATGTATCAACTAATACTCTGCTGGCTGAAAGCATGGGTCCTCCCCCTCATAGATATGTCCATAAACGTGGCGTAAAAACAGTACTTCAGATCCATCATTCCAATTGCAAAACTCAGTTAAAACTTGCAGTTTTCACAGCTTTTCACTGGGCTTTGTGAAATACTATCTCATTGTGTCCCCATTGCATTTGCAAGAGTGGAATACTTAAAATAGCTACTGCTCTTATATCTTCACACTTGAAACACTACATTCTCTTGGCTTATACTGTTTCCATCCAGCCACTTTTGTACTTGCTTGTCAATCTAGCTTTATTTTTCTGATGTCTTCAAATATTTCAGAATTCTGTATTGAGATTTATTTTATTCATTAAAAATTAAAGAATAAGCACTTTCTACTTTTTTCCTCATGTCATCTATGTTTGAGACACTAGTTTGTAGGCTGAAGAAGAAAAGCTGGCCTCCATATCATGTTTTAGAAAGGATTCTATTCAGTAGGTACATCCCAAAATACCACTTGATTTGGGAAGGTAATGTGATGCCTCAGGGATAGCTAGCACCAAATTTTGTAGTGGGAGACCAGATTGTCCATGGGCTGTGTGTAGAAGCTGCTAGAGACCAGCAGTTCATCAAGTATGAAAAGGAGAGAGAGGGTTCTTTTGTGACAGAGACAGCAGCAGAGTAGCAATCCACCATGGGCAGTGGAAGAGCAAATTCCATCTATGGATACATGGTAGTCTTTTTCAACTTCCAAATGGATGTTAATAGAAATAATCTCTCCTGTATTCTCTCTGAAAAAAAGCTTTTGATAGACTTCTGGAAATCTGTACAGCTAATAAAGTTTGAATTTCATGGAACTACACATGGCTTTCCAAGAAAGAAACTTTTTATTACTGTTTATTTTTCTTTTCTCCATGCATTTGTCACCTTCCAGCAGTCTAAGCACCAGGAGACAGTTAAACTAGACTAGAATTCCTTGTTTCTACGGCTTTAGAATAATAAGTAAGCTTGTTCAGAACCATTTCATTAAGTAGAGGACACTTACTTTTAGCCTTGTACTGAGAAGTGATTGATGGCTAGGGGGGTGCAGATCTTCAGCTAGTTTTTGCACTCTTTGAAATAATGGAGAAACAGAATGGTTGTAAAAGCTGATGGCTTAATAGGCCTAAAATTCATCTTTATTTGCGAATACTTACATCAGTTACAAATCAAGCTTCTGATTGCAGACTAGTTCTGAACTGCAGAGCTTCTCTCTGAGGCATGAGACCATCTGCTTGGGTTAGTGTCCTTTCAAGCCAGTGCCAAGCCCATTTCAGGCAGTCTCCCAGAGCTCCCATATCAAGCATGGAGGAATTACACAGTATCACAGGATGTCAGGGGTTGGAAGGGCCCTAGAAAGATCATCTAGTCCAACACCCCTGCCAGAGCAGGATCACCTAGACCAGCTCACACAGCAATGTGTCCAGGCAGCTCTGCAATGTCTCCAGACAAGGAGACTCCACAGCCTCCTGGGCAGCCTCGTCCAGTGCTCTGGCACACTCACTGCAAAGAAGTTTCTCCTCATGTTAATACTAAACCTCCTGTGATCCAGCTTGCTCCCATTCCCTCTTGTCCTAACATTGGATGCCATTGAGAAGAGCCTGGCNGCCACTCCTCCAAGCTTGGGATCATCTTCAAACTTGCTGAGGGTACACTCTACCCCTTCATCCAGAGAGCTTTGTCTTCTTTCAGGTTGTCTTTAAGAAGATGCTGTTATTTTGTGGATAAAAGCTTTTTTTTTTTTTTTCTCCTGTTGTTCAGAAATTCAAGATGTTCACTAATAATCAGAAATTCAAGATGTTCATTGCTCTGTGCAATGAAGCTTGTTTTAGCTGAGGAGATTTCAGTTTTACTAGCTTTTAAAGCTCGTAATTGATGTTATTAAATCCCAACCTCAAATGAAATATAATCAGTTGCAATGAGACCGCCTGAAAATTTGGCTTCTGAACACATCCTGCTCCCTTCCCCCTTCTAATTGCTACATTTCCATATTTTGGTGTAGAGGAAATTGTTTGCTAGTCTGTAATTGTTGTCTATGCTGTAGTTGGTATGTAGTAAAACCACATGGATGTACTTGTTGCTATCCTTACCTTGGTGTTGATGACAGACAGGAAGCCTGAGTAGATATTAAAGAAATAGAAAGTGTTTTACCTAACCCGTAAGCATTGAAGGGTATGCTGTTTGGACAGAATTTGTAGAGGAAGCAGGTACATGTCCTTTTTCTCCTAATGCTAAATAGTCTTCCTCAGGCAAGCCTCTGTGGAGATGAAACACTTTCTTGGCAGACTGGATGTTTTGGTAGCATCTAAATGCTTTGAATGAATTGGGACCTTATTAGTAAGTATAATTCAATTAAGGAATGTATTTCCTTTTGGTTTTCTGAAGTGGGTGGCTTGACTATTTACTTAAATGTTAGCACTTGTCCCTAGGGAATTTCCATCATACTAAAAGTTGTGCCATTAACTGTACTCTTAAAAAGTAGGAAGAGGATCTAAGAGAGCAATAACATGTGCCTCAGTCAAAACAGCATTAGGCAAGTCATCCTCTGTCTATCCAACTCCTGAGCAGATGAGTCTCCTACAGCCGTGGCCAGTGTGCTAAGGGCCATCCATCTCCTTTAGTCTGGACCACAGCCTACAAGCTGGCTCATGGGTGATGGGCTCAGAGCAAAGAGCAGATCGTGTATACTTTGAGCTAGGGCTGATTTGGATGGAGTCATGTCATATTAATGCTTTTTATGAACTGCACTTTACCTATGATTAATGCTATTTATGCTGTCTGAGCCCTTGATCACCACTGAGGTTATGAGTAGGGTAGAGGTGTCTAGTTTCTTAAGGTTTATATGTTTTGCTAAGAGCATTGGATAAGCTGGTGAAAAAACTACTGGTAATACTTAGCCTTCATGTCTGTGTATGAAGTAGAACAAGTAAAAGGCTGCCCAGTGTCCTCAATAATTCCTTGAGTCATGCCTGTAAAACATACAGGACTGGGTATATCATATTTGTTAGGAAGCCTGTTGGTGGTGGGGCCTCGTCACGGTGGGAGAAAGAACGACAATCAATATGATTGCTCATTCAAGCTCAACTTTATTGCTGAAACTATTGCAATATATACTATGTGCAGTAATTATGCCTACTTGTCGTGTATTGATTGGATAACACATATAAGTTGCAGCAGGTTACATTGTCATTTCCCAGCCCCCTTGTTGTTCTAGTCCAGATGTTATTCCACTCTTCTTCCCAGGCAAGTTTCTCTTCTCAGGCTCTTCTTCTCAGGCTCCCTTATCTTGTCAAGGTCCTTTACCGTGTTTTCCCCAAAGCTGTTTACAGCTCACTCAGCTCCGAATACATGGCATGTCTTCAGTCCTTCAACCATCCCCCCACAGAAGCCAAAGAGCAAAGGTGAACAAAAGCAAAGATGGACAAAGCAACCTGTTTTAAATACATGAAGGGTTGTTACTGTCTTGTTAAGGGGGGAGCAAAGAACCTGTGCTCAGTCAGCCTGCACTGATGCTGCCAGCCACAGCAAAATTCTAGTGCCTTGTTATTCCTGGCACGTTTTAATAAGCAAATAGCAGCTAAATGCTGTATTGACAATCAGGGCAATTACACACACACAATTTATAGCAGCATAATGAGTTTGGGGTTTTTTTCTCCTCTCTTTTGGGATCAGACTAACTGTTGAAACAGTAGAAATTGAAAGCTCAGAGATAGCGTTCTGAAAGGGGGAGAACAAAACAAACCAGGTAAGGCTAAGGATCCTTTGATTTTTATTTTTGTAGCTCCACAGGAAAAGGATAGGCTACTTGTGCAGGTGAGATACAAACTGAGAAGAATGCTGTTGTGTTATATCCACTGCTACTGGCTCTGCTAAGGTGCCCTTCCCCTTCACTTGTGTGTGTCTTTAATCATCTGGTTTCATGGCATGCACTGGGAAGCTTCACCATCAACTGTGTTGGGGCTCCAGCACTTTGGAAGTCAGTGTCCACCTTGGTCTTTGAATATAGCTTCAATCTGGTCGTTGAATGGATTCTCCTTCCCAAGGACTTGAGGCCATTCCTGTAGTGCCTTCTGCCAGGTAATGCTTGTTCCAAGGGCTGCAGCGATCTGTAAACAGCACAAAGACAAACAGTTTCTTGTGCTTCTGTAATGTAGTTGTAGAGAAGCTCTGCATTTCAACAGCAATTCACCCAACTGGGCTGCAAGGGACCTTTAAAAGTCATCTAGTCCAAACCCCTGCAGTGAGCAGGGACAGCCCCAACTAGATCAGGTTGCTCAGAGCCATGTCCAATCTGATCTGGAATGTTTCCAGGGGTGGGAATTCTACCACCTCTCTGGGCAAGCTGGGCCAGTGTTGCTTTCTGATGCCTATGATATCTTGTCCATAAATATCTATTCAAAAGCCTTAAAGTCTGGGTATATTTCAAAAGCACTACTTGGATATAAGGCATAAAACTCTTGCAAGTCCAAAGGAATTCATCTAAATGTCTCTGATACCTTTAATAAATATTCTCTCTGCTATCCTGTAAGGAAACCATGGATGATAAGGAAATGATGCTCTAAGTTTGCCCCTGCAGCTGGTTACCTTCAGAGCTGCTTATTTTCTATGATAGCTGCAGAAGTGGTGGCATGACTGTTCTCCTCAATATCAGCACCACTCCAGCTTGCATAGAGGTTTTTGCTCTAGAGGTTATGCATCAAAGAGAAACTGCATCTGCTGTATTGCCAGAGTGAAAAACATCAAGGGTAGCAGAAGAGGGAAGAGAGAACAGCCTGATTCTCCTTTAACCAAGTTTTCACACCCTGCTGATGCGTATTTAACTTCTGACCTACTATACATTGCTCCTATGGCAACTTTACTAACACACACTTTGACAGTGGTTGTAGTGATGATGTTTAAATAGGACTAACAAAACTGGTTGGTTGCTTGGGGTTTGGGGCTTTTGTTTGTTGTTGGGGTTTTTCTTTTAAGGATTTTTAAAATCAAGCTATTTGAATACTGGTTTGGAGTTTGGGAAGAGGCTGGAGCTTTGCGGGAACTTTTATGTGCTGCTTTTAAAATCCTTTTGAAAGAAACTGTAATCATGGGCTAGGAGACAAAACCTTTCTTTTATTCAGAGCTCATGTACAGAGAGACATGTTTGTGAGGTGGAAGCTTTTAGGCTCTGGTTACTCAAGGTCTCATTAGGCTGATGGAGGAATTGGGACAGGAGAGAGGGATAGGGCAGATTGTGTATAACAGAGTGTTTTCTCCAGGTCACACTTTCTAAGGTGACCAAACATGGTTATTCTTGCTGCCAGATGGCTGAGACCCATTGCTGTAAGAGGGATTCATTCTGGTGTGGTAGTCTGCAAACCTCATTCACAATTCCCTAAGCCTTCCATATGTTTTTTAGCAGGGTTAGTGGGTTGTTTTGTTTAAAAAACTTCGAATTTTTGCATGGTGAACCTATCATTTGACATATTGCTCTACAGTCTTCAGACTACTGTTGACTGCAATTGAAGACAGATGTGTTTAGACTGCTCTAAAGGACGTAGATCCTGCTCAGATGTGGTTTCATGTGGTGCTGTCCTAGTTTGAGTCAAAATAAGATATTCCATGCCATAGAGGTCATATTGAGTCCTTGAGGCTTTGATATCCAGCATGTGCCCTGGATGTCTCTTTCATGAGGCCTAAGACTCCAGCAAAACAGGTGCTTAATTGAGCTAATTAGCACCTAATGAGCAAGTGGTATACATAAGGAGAGGTCTGGGTCTCCACCCAGCCAGAAAGTTGAGCATCTGAGCCTTGTGAGGATCAGAAGCCAAGCTCTGCTCCTAAGGGCTCTCTTTGTTCTGCTTAGCATCCTGGAAGCCTGAGCACCCTGAGCACCCTGAGCTTTGTGAAGCTCAGCAGCCCAGCTCTGTTCCTCCAGGACTCTCCCTGTTCTGCTTTCCATCTCAATTCAAGAGTTGCTGAGTCCCAGGATCCAGCTCCTGAGCCTGAGTCCCAGCTGCTGCTGAAGTCCTCCTGCTCCAGCATCAGTGGGGAGGTAGTTCCCATTAAGGGGGTTTGGTTCTGGCATTGGTTTTGTGTGTGTGTATACTCTTAATTTTCTAGTACATTTTCATTAAAGTAGCTTAAGTTTCATTTCTAATTCACAAATCTCTTTCTCTCTGTTAATTTCCCCTTTTCCTCCCTGGAGTGGGGGTAAAGTGGATAATAGAGACTATCTGTCCCTGAGTTGGTGGTTGATCCAGTCCTAACCCTTGACACTAGCTTACTTTGAATAAGCAGTGTTGCATAGAGAAAGGTTCATGAGTCTTAGAAAATCACTTATCCTCTAGGTCTTTGTTAAATTCCAAAGCTCTTGTGCTTTGGAGCTGCTACAGTCCTTGGGTTTTTGCTGGAATGTGCTTTGCTATGACTTTGGGGGACTGGGGAGAGGGAAGGAGAAACTGATCATGCTCAAGATATGCTTTCTTGCCTGTACAACATCATTAAGAATCTTCCAAGAGTCTCAGGTTCAAGTTGGTGATGCTCAAGGCTTTCACATTCACCCTGGTAACTTCAGAAAGCAAGAAATGAAGCTATTTATGCAGGATCCTGAGAAATGCATGATCCTGCCATCCAAACAAAACAATCAGCTGTTCTAGAGAGAAAGGATGTCCTTGAAGCCATCTGGCTTTCACAAGGATTTGCAGGGAAAATTTGTCTTAAGGAAGAGAGATGCTGAAGAAAATCCCATGGCTCCCTCTGCAGTCAATGGGAAGAGAAAGATTCTTCCCAAGGACTTCCAATTCCTTCTAAGGAGCTGGGCTTTGGAGAATGGTGTCTTAAAGACACCCTTCTAGAGGGAATTTAGGAGGAATGAGTGATGCACTTTGCTTTTAAATGTCAAAAGCTAACAGTGTGAATTTCCTCCATCTACAACCTGAGCTGAGTATATGGGGAAAGAACCTCATGTAGCTCAATTTTAGATTTGAAACTTGAGAGGAATGCAGTTATGTTTAATATGTTAAGTTTAATAAAATCATGCAAGAAACCCCTTTGCACCCCCAAGAAATTTGTAGGAAGAGAATATGGTTCTGGACCTGGCTAAACAAATGAGCACATGGTGTTTATCCCTTCTTGCAAGGGTTTTTGAATATAAAATGCTACCAGAAGTATGTGAGCTAGTTTTTCCTTCCTGAGTGTCCTAACCCAGCCTTTTTTCCAATGCATGACAAACCAGAATAGCTGTAACAGGACACAGGGAGTATTGCCTTTGTTTCTTATTTTCTTCTCCTTCTGATAAGTATGCAATATTCAGGAAGATTCAATTGTCTCCCACATCCCTCCTACATGGCTGGAACTTTGGACTGCTGGCTATCCATGCTGACACCTGATCAAGTTGTACCCGAGGAGGTTTAGATTGGATACTAGGAAAAATTTCTTCACAGAAAGGGTTGTTAAGTCTTGGCCCAGGCTGCCCAGGGAGGTGCTGCAGTCACCATCCCTTGAGGGGTTTAAAAACCATCTAGATGTGGTACTTAGAGACATGGTTTGGTGGTATGTTGATGGTCAGACTTGATTATCTTAGAGGTCTTTCCAACCTTAATGATTCTGTGATTCTGCTGTGTTTATACCAGCAGATTTTTTAATTATTTGTTGTTATTATCATTAAAGAGACAGAGGATAAATGGCATGTGAAAGCTTGGGGCTGACATCAGACACTGGCTAATCCTGCCCACTGCTGTATCCTAATGGCTAGGGATTGTGGTACACTTCTAGCTCACCCTTGGCAGAGAGAATACCCTGGTTTGAGCTAGAACAAAGCTAGCCATTCATTGATTATACCTTACAGCACAGTCTTTCCTAAGTGACTGCACTTTCTGAAGTTTACAGCATATTTTCACAGTGCCTGCTGCTAGCACTGATAACACTTGATGTTTAGAGTTATCACTAAGGATTGGTGGGCAGAAAGGCTCTTGCTTATACTTGCTTCTGTGCAGACCAAGGTGACTGCTAAATCTTGTGTGCTATGTTGGGGCTGCAGAGAGTTAAAGGTCACACCTGTGTGGGGCAGGTGGACAAGGCAGGTGACCCTAAACTGACCAACATGAGATTTCATTCAATCTATGTCAGTCTCAATATAAAGCTGAGGGTTCCAAGGGTCAAGTTCTCCTCTTCAATGGCTACTGTCTGAGGGGGACTCTGCTCATTCTGCTTTTGATCCTGGGCTGTGTGTTTCGGACTTCGGTTCCAGAATCCAGCTCCTGAATCTGGTTCCCTCTGCTGCTGAGTCCAGTCTACGATCTCTGCCACAACATCAGTGGTGACATGANTTCAGCTGTCAATCAGTACCCCTAGGTCCCTCTGTGCCTGGCAGCTCTGCAGCCACTGCTCCCCAAGCCTAGAGCACTGCTGGGGGTTGGTATGGCCATCAAGGCTATCCATCAAGGGGGCTGGGCTCAATATTGGTTTTGTATGCATTTGTATGCACTTCATTTTATTGTTACTATTTTCATTAGAGCTGTTTTAATTTTCCAACCCATCAGTCTCTCTTCCTTCTTCCCCTCTGGGAAGGGAGAGTGGTTCATAGTGAGTGTCTGTCACTCAGTTAGTGACTGGCCGAGTCCTAACCTTTGACAGAGGGACTCTGGTTCTTATTTGTCAAATGCCAAACTTTCTCCTAAAAGAAAGAGCTAAAATGTTTATGCTTTAAAATGTTTTCTCTTCAGAGAGAAGTGAGGCATATCTGGAGCTGGCACCTTGACTGTAGAGGAAAATGTGCCTATAAAAAGCATTAATGTCATCCTGGCAGCAGGAGGGGGAGATCAGAACCCCTGCAGGATGCTGGGTCCAAAGGGAATGATTTACAGTAGTACTTGGCTGGATCATGCAGTTCAGCACTCTAGGGGCTCTGTGTAGGTTTGTAGCTGCCCTTCAATGCCCTTCTGTTATTTTCTTTTGGTTTAGGCAGGATCCCTTTAAGAGAAGTATTTGCTGTCTTCAGGTCTGTATTACCTTCTAGCTGCTGCTGGGATACGGAATGTGGGCAAGAGCCTGGATGAAAAGCTGTGATGTGATGAGCTTGGCCCTCATGGTGCCTTGTTACTGGGGCTTATGAGAAACCTCAGGGTAAGCCATGAAAATAATGCAAAGACCTTTTCTTCTTCATTCCAGGCTCTTCATCTTGCACAGTTTTCCCAGATGGCAGGGTTGGGAATGGGGTTCATTTCATTACTGTTCTCACTCTCATTTCATTTGCCAAGTTTTCTCTAATTGCTTCCTTGCAAAAGGCCTGCAGCAAAAAATCGAGACACACTTTCTCCACAGCCCCAGGCTGTGAGCTTATACTTTCATGCAGCTATCTCCTGGTACCATGTGGTAGCCAGGCAGGAATTTCTGCTATGGAGGAGTCCCTCTTTGAATGGGGGGGCTCCTTTTGACTTGGAAAGGCTAAGCAAGCCACTGTATTGCTCCAGCTGACCAGCATGTATGTAAAAGATAGCAACTTAAGGTTGTATTTTGCCTTTTGATCTTCCCCCTGCAGGTACTTGCAGAAGCTGCTGAAATGATGGAATCCATCAGTGCTTGCAACTCACACCCATTGAAAAGCTTCCCCAAGAACTGCTCTTTTCCATCACGCAAGACAGCATCATGTAAGGTTATTTGGTGATGGAGGTGTGAGAGTGAATGGATCATAGAATCCTAGACTGGTTGGGGTTGGAAGGGACCTCTGGAGCTCATCTAGTCCAACCCCCCTGCAGTGGGCAGGGACATCCCCAACTACATCAGCTTGCCCAGAGTCCTGGCAAGCCTCCCCTTGAATGCCTCCAGGGATGGGAACTCAACCACCTCCCTGGGCAACCTGTGCCAGTGTTCCACCACCCTCGTGGGGAGGAACTTCTTTCTAATATCTGGTTTAAATCTACTCTTCTCCAAATTAAAACCATTGCCCCTTGTCCTTTCACTGCAGGCCTTTGCAAACAGCCCCTCTCCAGCCTTCTTGGAAGTTCCCTTTAGGTACTGGAAGGTCACTAGTAGGTCCCCCCTGAAGTCTTCTCTTCTCCAGGCTGAACAATCCCAGCTCCCTCAGCCTGTCCTCATAGCAGAGGTGTTCCAGCCCCGATCATTCTTGTGGCCTCCTCTGGACCTGCTCCATCAGCTCCATGTCCTTTCTGTGTTGAGGGCTCCAGAACTGGACACAGTATTTCAGAGGAGGTGTCAGTAGAGCAGAGTGCAGTGGCAGAATCACCTCTCTGGATCTGCTGGCCACGGTTCTCTTGCTGCAGCCCAGGATGCCATTGGCCTTCTGGGCTGCCAGCGTGCACTGTTTGCTCATGGCCAGCTTCTCATCCACCAGCACCCCAAGTCCTTTTCTGCAGGGCTGCTCTCCATCATCTCATCCCCCATCCTGGATTGATAGTGGGGATTGTTCTGAGCCAGGTGCAGGACCCTGCACTTGGTCTTGTTGAAGCTCCTGAGGTTCACCTGGGCCCACCTCTCCAGCTTGTCCAGGTCCTTCAGGATATCTCACCCCTCCAACTTATCAGCAGCGTCCCAGAGCTTGGTGTTATCTGCACACTTGCTGATGGTGCACTCAATCCTGCTGTCCATATCGGATGTAGGGAGTTAGCTCACATCTTAAAACCAGTCCACACATTCACCACTGCTTTTGAGCATGGGGAGCTGGCAGGTAGCACTGTTGGTTGCTGGGTGGCACAGCAAGGTTCTCTTGCATGGCTCAGGAGTGCCAGGACTGAAGAGAGCTGGGAGCGCAGAGCAAGGCAGCAGTGGCCTAGACAGCAGCTTTCTCCAAATGCTCTTGCCATGGTACATAGCTGGTATATTGCACCACAAAAACATCACCAAAAATGTCACTCCTCCTTCTAGCCGCTGCCCAGACTTGTGTCCCTGGGCAGGGATGTTGGGAGTGGAGCTGGCTGCTTGGAGGGCATGTTTCCCTCAGAGCAGCAGGTAGCAGGAAACTTCTGAACCCATTGCTAAATGCATGGGCTGGAGAGCAGCTGCTGCCAGGCAGAGCCCTCTGAGAGAAAGGGAAAGATCAGCTCTGCTGTTGCTGTCCCTCTTCATCTCACCCACCTCCCAGAATTTGTCCTCTTGTAATTTAGCCTAGCCCAATTCTTGCTCTGAAGAGCCAAGATTGAAAAATATGGGAAAGAGGAGTGTTCTTTGGTTTTGGGGCCTGCTCACCACCCTGTGCTGACTGAATATTGAGAGTGATGGTGTTGTGGCTGGCAGGGGAGCCCTGGCCAGGCTATGCCCACTGCTGTGAGCCTTTGCTCATCTGCTGTTTTTTCCAGGGTGGTATGGGGAAGACCTGGCTGCTGCTTTGCTTTGCACATTGTGTTTGAAAGCTGAAGGTGCTGTAGGGAAAACCACTTGGCTTAGTTTGTAGCTGATTGCAGAATGTGTTCTCTCCACCTGTTATATACAAAGTCAGGAAAAAACTCCCTATTTTCACATGAATATGATGGAAATTAGGAACCTCACACCAGGTTATTGATCCCAAGCAAGGACTTAAAGTGCAGCAGCTGCTTCTTCTACCCTTTCATTTATTTCTGACTGTAAACCTTCCCCTGCCATCTGTCCTTGGAGGGCCAAGCAAGTGGGAGAAAACTTCTTCATAATATGTAGCCACAGAGCATAAAGCAATTTAAATGCAGAGATTAAAAAAGAAAGCTTAGTTCCAGGGTATGAGAGGGAATCCTGTGGCCTCAAATCCTGCAGGGCAGGGCTGGAGGGGGGCTCTTGGGTTTTTGCAGTGCTGCATCATTGCTCTCATCCTGCAATACTCCTATAGATGTTTGATGAGGCACCTAGCTAGGCTACATGGCAAGGATCTGGTTTTGTGGCTTGAGACTTGCTTGGCCAGGGTGCTGGTCAATGAGTGAAAGAAAGCAGCAGCAGAACTTGCAGCAGTTACTTTGTCCAGCTCTGGACTCTTTGGCAAAAGAAAGGCATGGACCTAGTGGAGTGGATTCACAGGAGGCCACAAAAATGACTGGGAGATGGAACACCTCTGCTACAGGGATAGGCTGAGAGAGTTGGGGTTGTTCAGCCTGGAGAAGAGAAGGCACCAGGGAGACCTCATTGCAGCCTTTCAGTACTTAAAGGGGCCTGTAAGAAAGGGGCAGGCTTTTTAGCAGAACCTGTTGTGAGAGGACAAGGGGTGATGGTTTTAAACTAAAAGAGGAGAGATTTATACTAGGTAGAAGGAAGACATTTTATTTTACACTGAGGATGATGAAACAGTGGCTAAGCTTGCCCTGAAAGGTGGTAGATGCCCCATCCCTGGAAACCTTCCAGGTGAGGCTGGACAGGGCTCTGAGCAACCTGATCTAGTCCCTGCTAACTGCAGGGGGATTAGACTTAGATGACCTTTCATGGTCTCTTCCCACCCAACCATTTTACCAGTTAAAGCAGAGTGCAGCTGGCTGTAATGACTGTCCTGGAGCTAAAGCCATCACCTCTTTGAAAACCCAAATCCCCCAAATATGCATCCCTGTGACATGCCCAGCAGGTGCCTCAGGCAGCAGCAGTGTTGGCCTCCCTGCTGCTCCTGCCTGTCTGCCGGGGCTGGGTTTTTACCTGGCTGGGGTGGAAGCCATCGACAGGTTCGATCAGCTGCCAGGGCTCACCTCCCATCTTGTGCCACTCCTCTGCCGCTGCAAACAGGCAAGCAGAGAGGTTATTGCCTGTGAGCACACAGGCATCTGCCCCCAGCTGCACCCCTCTGCCTCAACACACTGCCTGCAGTGTGAAGCACATGACAGCTGTGCATGAAGAGTAGGATCATGCACACAGCCAAGTGCNGTTGAGTCTCCGTCCCTGGAGGTGTTTAAGAGACGTGTAGATGTGGTGCTCCAGGACATGCTCTAGTGAGGGCAGGGCTTGTGCAGTTTGTTTTTGTCTGGGTTTTGTTTGTTTGTTGTTTTTAGTTTGGTTGGACTTGGTGATCTGAGAGGTCATTTCCAGCCATGAATGTTCTGTGATTCTGTGATATCAAGTTGTCAGAGCCAATACTGTGTACAATTCCCTCTCTTCGGGACAGCATTTAAGCCTTTATTGTTTTTTGTTTCCTTTCTTCTGCACTGTTTCTGCAAGGAAGCACTTTGAACAGAAATGATTGTAAACCAATTGACTCTCTCCCAACTAAGACAGATGCTGCAGCAAGTAAAACTCTTAATTATTTAATGGTGATATAATACTTTTGCATTTCCCATTTTAGCTGCATCTTCAGCAGTGCAAAAAAAATAAAGCACCTCGGAAAACAGTGCTTTTTGGAGAAAGAGATGGTAACACATGGGCTGATGTCTGCAGGAATAGACTGTCATTTGCAGTTACTTCTCTTCTGAGTGGTCTTTTTCAACTCCAACAAAATAACTTTTTGAATTACATAAGCATGACATTCAAAGCAAATGATGCTGTGCTGTAAGCCCCAGAGCCATCAGAGATGAAAAAAGCTTTCTCTCTTCAGAAGGGCTGTGGAGTGATCAAAGGTGGGACTAGTGGATATGGCATTAACAGACTGTAAATTCAATAATTCCTTTTATCATGACAGATCAGGAATTCTTGAGAACATCACACAGCCATCCTGTCAGGAGAAAACTGTTCTCCCTTCAAGCACAAGAGCTCTGACCTAGCCTCACTGCTGTTTGTCGGACCCTGGCTGTCATGTCAGAAAGTGATGTCTGGGTCCCCATACAAACTTGGAATTCACAGAAGGGTGATATTCCTGCTTTGACTGTAGAAACCTACTTGAAAGGCTTTACTTAACACCCAACATGACCTGTTTCAAGACACAAGTCTTGGAGTTTTGTTTGAAGTTTTTGTAGCATGTTGGACACTACTCCTGAGATGGTTACACCACATAGAGGTGCCCAGGGCGAGCTACTTCTGTATGGTGTCATACCTTGAGGACAAGGCTGTGTACTGTGTTTTACTACTATTAGTATGTATGTGTAGTAAAACTACTACAGTAAACTATTGTTCCAGTGCCAGACGCAGTAGAGAAGTACTATGAGTGAGGTTTATAATAAGATAGGTGAATTCAGACTATTACATTTGACCTGAAAAATCCTAAAGCAGTTGAACAATACCCACCAACTATGTCCAGAGTTTGTCTTAAAAGTGTTTACTTCCTTGGCTAGACTAGATTAGAGCTTGCTTCTCTCCATACCAAGACAAAGCCAAAACAAGCAACCCCAATCCCCTTTTGTTGTCATGCTCTTAAAGGAGCCATGAAGTTCTTCAGCCAGATGAAACATCTCAACTTGCATGTCCATCTAAAGCTAGAATAACTGCTAGTATTCTCAAATTTTTTACTGCAAGAAACCTGGGAGCTGCTGTGTATCTGTATGTCTAGGCCAAGCTGGAATCCACGTGCTCATCACAGTGTGCAACCACTGCTAAATATTTGATGGCTGGAGAGTTTAGGGGAGGATTTGCTTTTGCTTCAGACAGAGACCCAGAAAAGTAGGTCAGGAGCCTTAGCTGGCTTTGGAGCACACTCACAAACTGACAGCTTTCCTGATTGCAACTTGGAATCATTGGCTCCAGGGCTGCAGGAAACTTTGAAAGTGTCTTTCAGAGGTGATGTTTGTATGTGCATGTGTGATTTTGTTTAGCTTATTCATTTAACACAATGTAATCAAGAACAGCAAATTATATTAAGATGTTTCTTTTCATGAAAGCAAATAAATTACCTGAAGTTAGTAATTTAACTTATTAAAGTAATTTGCCTCCCGAGCAGGTAGTTTGTTCCAAATCTTAATGACTTGTAGCTGAGGTAAAAGCAGCAAAGAGACTTGGATATCTTGAAACTCTATGCTATGGTATTGAACTTGATGGTGGAGCCCACCTCTCTGAGATAAAGTTTTGGACAGAAAGATTCCCTCTCCCATCCTCCCTTCTTTACCTCCTCCTCTGTGTGTTCTACATCAGATCCAGGACCAGCTTCCTGAACTAGGTCATGTAGGATAAAATAAGTTTGTGGATTTTGATCAGATTTAGTTCCAAAATGAGATTGATGCTATCACCTGAGGTGCCTCAGAGCTTTGTGCTTCCAAGGACAGCCAGACACTGATAGGAAGAGGTGTTAGAGATGTTAGAAGTATTGACAGGTTGCCTCTTTCCCTTTATGGCTCTGGTTCTAGCTGTCTGCATGCTGGGATTTAAAACCCAATTGCCCAGGTCAAATTTTTCAAGAAGAACTAACACGGAACTGCCTCTCCATGTGAATGTGAAAACAAGCAAATGCAGGTCAGGGTTTTTTTCTGATTATTATATCCCATTTGGGGAATGTAAAAATTCATGTTGCCAGGGCTGGAATTCATGAGGAATGAGGATTGTCCATCCTGGGGAAGAGCCTACAGGCAGGTGATGTGGATGGGGCCAGTCTCTTCACAGAAGTTCACAGAGGGAAGGGGAGAGACAATGGATGTAAGTTGAAACATGGGAAGTTCAGGCTGGAAAAAGTTGTTTTCCTACTTTTCCATCACTAACTGCTTGAGTATGTTGTCCACCTTGAGCCCTCCCAGGATCTTCGTTCGCGAAGCCTAGCCATGATGATGATGTTGTCCACCTCAATCCCTCACCCATGCTGATCTCCTTCATTAATTATTTACTTATTTATTTTTAAAGAAAGAGTGAATGTTTTTTCTCTTTGCAGTGGAGCTGGGCTGATGCTGGGTGATGCCTCAAGCTGGACCCACACATCTCATGAGGAAAGGGAAATGAAAGCTATCCAGGAACCAGCCCAACAAGGACACTATCTGCTCATGGTAATGAAGAGAAGTTTCTGGTTCTTTCTTCATTTTTGAAGTATCATTTGCAGAAGGAAGTGAGTTAGGTAATGTGCTTACCTAATGTCACTAAAGATGACAGAAGGCTTGTAAGCTCTTGAAGTCAAAAGGTATACAGTAGTATGTAGGTGCTTAAAGGAGCACAGGAAAGAATCCAGTTCTTCCTGGGAGAGGCACTTCTGCTTTTGAAAGCAGTGAGTTGAGAGAGAAGGAAAACTAGCTGAGAGAAATTCTTCCTGAGGCACTGCTCATCCCAGAGGAGGCAATATGAACCCTGGTCAGTGATGTAGTATGCTACAGCTGATGAAGACAGAGATGCCACCTCCAGCCTAGATGACCCACTTTAAAAGCAATCATCAAAAATAAAACTGAATCTTACGGACTGGGTAGGTTTGAGATTTNCTCTGTCCCCTCTCCAGCACCTCCATGTCCTTTGTCATCCTGAGAAGCTCCAGTGGACAAGCAGGAGGCATGTGCTGAACCTGTTGCCTCACCATCAACACTCCCTTCCAGCCAAGTGCAAGTGCCCAGTGTGCTGAACATTAGGGTTATAGGTGCCAGGAGCAGTGGGGAGGTTGTTGTCCCCAGGCTGGTGTAGGGTCTTGTCTCAGCAGAGCTCTGCAGTTACCCCAACCAGGGAAGGCAGGAGATGACATTAAGGTCCCCACCTTAGCCTTGTCCCTGCCAGCAGAGTCACCTAGGCTGGCTGGCTATGCTGCTCTTCTCCCAGCACACAGCTAAAACATGAGGTGCATGTTAGTGGCCCAGCACTTAATAAATCCTTTGTGAGAATGAGAAGAGAAAAAAAAGGCAACTTACTTTGTCTGAGTGGGAAATCCATGTAGAAAATATCAAAGTTGGAAAACTTCTCAGATCTTGCTATTTCTTTCAGGACAGTGGAAAGTTGTAAAGCTCTCTGCAAAAATCAAGCGATTTAAGGACAATTCATTGCTACTCCAGCTGCTTTGTGTGGATTCAGCTTTGGTCACCAATGCAAGGTAAGGAATCAGAAAGCTAACGTTGCCCTCAGCTGGGGGAAAAGAGGTGAAATGGGGATCTTCATCATCACATGGACCTGCATGAGCACCAGCAGCCTTTGGGGTCTCCAGCTCACCATGCACTATGTCACTGCAGCTTGTACTGAGGTGAGGCCTCAGCTGATGTGAGAAGCTTAATACAGCATATAGTTATTTTACTGGAGACCTCTTTTGGTAGTCTCTCTATGCCTAGATAAATATCCCAGCTTTCTCACTTTCAGGGGGCTCTTGATGAGTGGCATCCCAGTCATCTCTGATCCTCTTAAAGAAAGCTGAAACTTTTTGTACAGGAGAAACATTCTCTTTTCCCATTATCCTTCCCAAAATTGTGTTGTGGGTGCTAACACTTATTCAGCCAGATCAAATTGTACTCTTCCTTTCAGCAGAGCAAATTACTTCCACTGAGCATCTACCTAACTGATATATCCAGTGTGATTCCTACAGCTGTAACAGAGATCAGGATCTCCTCAATATTTAAGTTGTGCTGTTTGGATAATAACATAGGCAATTAGTTTCAGACAGGGGCTCAGAAAGAAGATGAATTCATCCCCTGCAGACATACGAATTGTTCACTGACAGAAGTTACATGCACTCTGTGTTGTTGGTATAAATATATAAGCTGCAATCCTGCAAAGGTTGAGGAATGTGCTTAATTGCCTTCTCTGAAGTCCAGAGGGACAGGACATAAACCAAAACACATATGCAAGCCTTGGTGAAATTAAGGCTATATTTTTTATTTCGTGAATGCAATCATTAATACAACTGTACAAAGAGATGGCAGCTTTGATGATATTTGGTTAATGGCTCTTTTACATGGCTGCAGGGGAGTGCTGGGATTAAAAATGAGTTTGTACTGTAAGGGAGTTAGTGGCTGGTATTATGTGACATTCACTTCTGTAGCCAGATTTTTTAGGGTGAGTTTTAAGACATCTCTGGTTCTGTCTGTTCCCATTCCCATACTGAGCCTGGATACTCCTTGGTCACACCATCTGGAGATTAAGTCCTCAGAAATGTGTCTGAGGAAGATCACACAAATCCCAATGAAGGCAGGGTAAGGCTCTTGCTCTCAGGGCCTGCTCCCATTGCCAGTAAAATCAAGGCAGTTGGCTTTTCCTACTCACAGCTACTTGATTCACAAGCCTTTTCTTTCTTATCAGGTATATTTTTCTCCTTAAAGAACATGAACCTGAAGAGTTTTGTCTTAGGGAGATCATATCCCTTGAGAAATGAAGAATCCTAGAATGGTTTGGATTGTAAGGCACCTTTAAAGATCACTTAGTCCAACCCCCCTGCAGTCAACAGGGATATCTTCAACTAGATCAGGTTGCTCAGAGCCATGTCCAAACTCACCTGGAATGTTTCCAGGAAAGGGACTCCTACCACCTTTCTGGGCAAGCTGAGCCAGGGTTTCATCACCCTCTGTGTAAAAGAGTTCTTCCTTCTATCTGTTCTAAATTTTCTCTTTCTTGTTTAAAACCATCACCCCTTGTCCTCTCACAACAGGCCTTGCTAAAAAGCCTGTCCCCATCTTTTTTATAGTCTCCTTTAAGTACTGAAAGGCTGCACTAAGGTCTCCCTGGAGCCTTCTCTTCTCCAGGCTGAACAACCCCAACTGTCTCAGCCTGTCTTCACAGCAGAGGTGTTCCAGCCCTCTGATCATTTTTGTGGTCTTAATGATCAGAATAAGTTTAGGCAGCTGAGGGTTTGGAAAGGCAATACATTTAGAAATCCCTTTACTTAACCCTGTGGCCTGCCAGAACCTGAGAGGCATTTGAAAGGATGTTTGTGGATATTTCTCCATCTTTTCCCTGCCTCTGGAAGAAAAAAGTGTGCTGACATGTTGCCTTTGAGATTTTAGGCTTGTCTCCTCAGCCATGGGGACAAACTGGAACAGGGTGGTCCCACTGCAGCCCCATCCAGACTTACCTCTGAGGTCATATTCCTGAGGGTCTCATTGGAGGTCAGCCAGCCACTGCAGGGGCTCACCTGGGCAGGCATGGAGAGGGAGGTGTTAGCAGTGGGCCAAGAGGAAAGGGAGTCTTATAAGTTAAGACCTTACCTGGAGGCAGTCAAGGAAGGCATAAATCTGGCTGTATGTGACATCCCTGTTCAGCTGCCCTGCAAAGCACAGAGAAGGAAACTTCATCTCCCTGATGGCCAAATGTACCTTCTTCTTGCAGGTCTGTGTGTTCCTGTGCATTAGGTCCCTTGGTAGGGAGAAGCCCTCTGGAAGTCCCATTCTCCTCAGGTTACTTCTCCCCACCAGAGCTTGGGGTGCAAGAGAGGTGACACGGATACATCCTTCCCACTAGGGCCACCCTGTGTCCCCACAGCATGCAGAGCCACTTTTGCTTCTCCCACATCCCTCTTCAGCCTTTCATGGGTAACTCATCTCTCTCAATGGGGTTAGTCATCACAGCCAATGTGATGTGCCAATCTACAAAGTGTGTGACTGATAATTTACCCTTTAATGTGCCTCTCACCCTCCAAACAAATCCAGGGATGGAGAGCTGAAGGGAAGATTGAAGCTACCTGTATCGACTTTGAGTTTCACATTTACCTCAGAGAAGTTAGCCTTAAAAGAAAGGAGCAATTTTGTTGTCATGGAGAGAATTGGATATGCTTGTGTGGGTGAGAAAATTCAAGCACCAAGTCAAGCATCCAGCTGACATTCCCTAGATTTCACTGCGCTACACAATAGGCCTGGCTTGCCAAGAAAATGACCCATTTCCTCAAACTTTTCTTGGTTGTTTTTTTTTTTTTTTGCTTCTGTAGTAGCTACAACCAAGTCATATCTCTGAGTTTGTAGCATTCTGATCTTCCCATCAGGCTTTCTTATTTTTGCAGTGCTGAAATATGCAATTTTGGTCATTGGTTTGGGAACTGCAAAGGATGATCTTTCCCAAGTGAAACACGGCTCCTCATTTGCTTGGCAGTGGCTCCTTGATACAGATGTGATTCCTGCCCATTTCATGGCTGCCTGTCACTCAGCTGCTCAGGAAGCAAAAGGTGGGGAGCTCAAAGGTATAGTGTTACTCCCAGATATTTGGGATAGAATCACAGAATCATTTTGATTGAAAGAGACCTTTAAGATCATCAAGTCCCATGACTAACCCTGCACTGCTAGGTCACCACTAAACCATGTCCCCTCAGCACCACATCTACACATCTTTTAAACCCCTCCAGAGACTCCACCACTTCCCTGGGTAGTCTGTGCCAATGCTTGACAATCCTTTTGGGGAAGAAATTTCTTCCTAATCTCCAATCTAAACCTTCCTTGGTGTAACTTGAGGCTGTTTCCTCTTGTCCTGTCACTTGTTACTTGAGAGGAGAGACTGACCCCCACCTTGCTGTAACATGGCATAGAATCATAGAATCCTAGAATGGTTTGGGTTGGAAGGGACCTCTGGAGCTCATNCCTCCTCTGGACCTGCTCCATCAGATCCATGTCCTTTCTGTATTGAGGGCTCCAGAACTGGACACAGTAATTCCAGATGACCCATGTAGCTTGAAAACATCATGCCCTGGGATGGGCTGTCAGGGGAAGCAGGGATTCAGCAGGAAGCCAGACTGACATCTGCTTGTGCCTGACTGGCAGCCAAGTGGGGAAACCTGCTCACAACCTTTTGGAGGATATGCCAGAAATGATCTCTTGCTGCAAAGCATGTTGCTTACGATTATTTCAGTCCTTCCAAGGCAAATGAGACCCTCTGAGGCTAGTGAGGGCTCTGGAGCACAAGTCTGATGAGGAGCAGCTGAGGGAACTGGGGTTGCTTAGTCTGGAGAAGAGGAGGCTCGGGGAAGACTTTACCTCTCTCTACAACTCCCTGTAAGGAGGTTGGAGTGAGATGGGGTTAGGTCTCTTCTAGGTTAACAGTGAGAGGGTGAGAGGAAATGGTTTCAAGTTGCAGCAGGGGAGGTTTAGATTAGATATAAGGAGGAATTTCTTCACTGAAAGGGTTGTTAATTCTTGGTCCAGGCTGCCCAGGGAGGTGGTGGAGTCACCATAACTAGAGGGGTTCAAGAAATATTTAGATGCTCTCCTCAGGGCCATGGTTTAGTGGTATGGTAGTGCCAGGTATGGTTGGACTTGATGATCTTAGTGGTCTCTTCCAACCTTAATGATTCTGTGATTTATCTTTTTCTTTTTTTTTTTGTCCATTTTTGTTAAGTGCTTATTAGAGAAAAGTGTAGCAAGGTTATCAGGATTAAAAATGGAGAGCTCAGACTTTCTGAGAAGTAGCAAGTACTTTTAAGAGGTAAAATAAGCCATGGTAGATAACACAGAAGCCATGAGGTCACTGACAATGCTTGGGACACCTTGGAGGAACTACAGCACAGAGTCTGCTGAAAGCTCTAGGACCCAGTAGTTGCCAAAATCATCTGAAGGTGTAATCATAGAATCATCACGGTTGGAAAGGACCTTCAAGATCATCAAGTGGTTTAATGATGTGATTTAGTGTCTCTTTCTCTTTGCTGATGAGAACTAAGATGGTATCAACTTTCCACTTGCTCAGATGCAAAATACAAATAAGAACATGCCTTTGGTCTAAAATTTAGCAGCAGGATGTCCACAATGGTTCCTTGTATACACTCTTGACTGGAGAACAAGCGAGTTACTGTAGCTGTTTGCATGAAAACTTTCTTTGCTACCTGTATAAAGTATTTCACATTCTTTAATGCTTGGGGATGGTATGAAATTGTAGAGAAGGGGTTCTGCAACCAATTTCCAAGCTTCCCCAGCCCAAAACCTCCCACTTCCCCAGGGGAATGTTTCCACACTGACTCCAGAGGCATAGACTAACAGAGGATAGATGTCACATGTCATTGCATATTAAGGCAGCCTCTTGTTTCTCCTTGCTGCTTGACTTAAGGTGAAGCCAAGGAACGAGTGGTCTGTTAGTGGCCTGCTGTATGGTTTCATGCATGCTCTGGGATGACAGGCTCCCAAAGGCAGCCTCCAAATCTCTGAAAGCTCTGCCCCAAAGTACCTCATGACAACAGCATTCTGAGGGAATTTTAGTTCAAGACTGAGGCAGAACAGCCTGTTTCCACATCCACAGCATGTGTTGGACCTGGATTGGATCTGAGTGGGTCTGACTGGTAGGGATCCAGGCAGGATAGTGCTGTGCCCAACACCTGCACTGGAGATGGTAATCTGGCTTTCCTACTTCTCTACTTCAGGCACAGTCTGAAAATCACTTGGGATCTCCTGTGGCCCCTGGTGCAATAACTGTGCTGACAGCAGAGGGAGCATTAAACTCATTGCCCACGGGAAAGTGTGGGGAGTGATACCCATGTTCCTAGAATCCTTGTATGGGTAGGATGAGCTCATTAGCCTTCTGGCAGTCATCCTAGGAGAAGGACAACTCTGATGCCAAACCCGGGCAGATGGAGCTCGTTAAGCCCTGTAAGGCCTTCCATCTAAGAGGTTAAACCTCCATCCTAAGGACTTTGCTGCCAGTGTCCAAGCTTGCTAGGCCCTGGCAGATGAACCTTAGAACTAAAGGGTGGGTCCAGCTCTGCGCATGCTGTGTCTCACCTAAAAAAAATCCATAGTGCAGGCTCGAGGGTGCTATCCACTATCCTCTTTTTATCAGCGGGCTTGGAAAAGGCGCTGATGAGGAGCGTGGGTGGAGCCTTCCCTGGATCTTCGTTCGCGAATCCTAGCCACCATGACGACGACAACTTCTCTACTGCACAGCTGGTACCTGTCTCATATTTCTCAGATCTCCTCCACTCTGTCAGGTTTGCTTGAGATTATCAATAGAGTCATGAATTATTGAGAGAGAAGGCAACACAAGCAGGTAGATAACCAGGAGGAACCCCACACCATCTCCAAGTTACCTAGAGGGTGGTATCTGTCATGCAGGTTATCCCAGAGAAAGCGACCATCGACCAAGCCTGTTAAAATCACGTGGCTGCCTTTTGGAAGGCGAGCATCCAGATAGCGCAGAGCTTGCAACACGTTGGAGAGCATCTCCTGGGGAGTAGTCATGTGAGCCAGTGTGTCACGGTGCCTGCAGAGGAAAAGGATGCCACCAGGACATTGTGAGTTGGCAGAAGACACCAAGATAGGAGGGAGGGTCGATCTGCTTGAGGGTAGGGTGTAGAAGGTAGAAAAA
Organism: Bucco capensis; assembly: GCA_013396975.1. NCBI lineage: Eukaryota > Metazoa > Chordata > Aves > Piciformes > Bucconidae > Bucco > Bucco capensis. The sequence continues at coordinate 24,861 of VWZO01019655.1, read as the reverse complement.
ATAATGGCCTCCACACCATTCAATGTGAATCAAGTGAAAGCCACTTTATTGTGATAAGATCAACCTTTTATATCTTTTCTGTGCAATCACATATCTACCGATTGGTGCAAACTTATTCTCGCACAGCAAACAGAACAAACAGATTGGTTAAGTGTGCAGTGTGGGTAAGCTTCTTATTGGCTAACAGAGTTGCTAATTCTTCCATCTTGCTATTCCAGCTGGGTTGTTTTTCCTTTTCTGCTGATGAAGTAATGGTTGCTCTCCCTTCTTATCTTAGGGTACCTCCTCTGCCCAAGGTCCTTGGCTGGTTCACACAATACTTCCATTTTTATAAACCACCTGCTTTCTCACAGATATCTCCCCACAGTAGGGAGGCTCTGCAGAGGGACCTGGATAGGCTGGATCCATGGGCTGATCTATGGGACAAGTGCCGGGTCCTACACTTTGGTCACAATAAGCCCTGACTAGCAGCCAAGTGGGGAAACCACTTGTTATAGGCTTGAGGTAGAATGGATGGATTGGTCCCTAGCTAAGAAGGACCTGGGGCTGTTTGCAAACAGGCCCTCTCCAGCCTTCTTGGAAGTTCCCTTTAGGTACTGGAAAGTCACTAGTAGGTCCCCTGAAGCCTTCTCTTCTCCAGGCTGAACACACATGAAAAGTTTATGATGGAGGGAAAGTGTGCTGAAAGCAAAGCACAATGGAAAAATGTTCTTGTTCTGTGCACAAAATGGAACTTTCATATTTGAGACTGAAAATTCACCAAAGCTATGAAGAGGGCATGCAACTGTAGAAAGCCCATCTTACAAGAGAACATTTGTAGGAACTTGTAAAAAACCTTGGCGTGTTCCAGACAGCTGTGAAAATCTGTGAAATTCTCATCCAGGTGCTGCAAGACGTTGCTTGGTACCTCTCCTGCTGCTGCCAGCTTTCCTGCAGCTAGCTCAGGCTATGCTTTGAAGGCTAGCACCTGGTGGCCCAAGTCCCGACACTGCAGGAGAGACTGGAGGGAAATTTGGAAGTGTGCTCTGGGATGAACATCTACACTTATTGCTCATTGTCCTAAGCCATCTCCATGATTCCCTGTATTTGCCATTACCCCCAGGGATTGATCCTGGTGACAGAAGCCTTTGGCAGAAGAAACTATAGTGAGGAGTGACTTGAATACCCTTGTGCAGCTCTGTGAGTGCAAATTTCCGTGGGCAACTTGACCATAGAGTTTAAAACAAAAGGTAAAGCAGCATGACACTTGAAGGTGATCATCCTCCTGTCCTCAGCACTGGTGAGGCCACACCTAGAGTACTGGGTTCAGTTTGGGCCGGCCCCCCAGTACAAGAAGGACCCAGAGGCATTGGAGTGTGTCCAGAGAAGGGCAAGGAGGCTCCTGAGGGGTCTGGAGAGTAAGTCTGATGAGGAGCAGCTGAGGGAACTGGGGTTGCTTAGTCTGGAGATGAGGAGACTCAGGGGAGACCTTATCTCTCTCTACAACTCCCTGTAAGGAGGTTGGAATGAGATGGGAGTAGGTCTCTTCTCCAGGGTTAACAGTGAGAGGATGAGAGGAAATGGATTCAAGTTGCAGCAGGGGAGGTTTAGATTGGATATAAGGAGGAACTTCTTTACTGAAAGGGTTGTTAAGTCTTGGTCTAGGCTGCCCAGGGAGGCGCTGGAGTCACCATCCCTGGAGGGGCTCAAGAAATATTTAGATGCTCTACTTGGGGCCATGTTTAAGTGGCATGGGGGTGATAGGTATGGTTGGACTTGATGATCTTGGAGGTCTCTTCCAACCTTAATGATTCTGTGATTCTGTAATACTGTGCCCCCCTAAAAAGGCATCTGAAACAGCAGCATTTTCCTCTTTGCTGCTCTCCCACATCGTGTTAGCTCAATGAAACCTTACAAAAATGATGCTATGTGTTTTAGACTCTCCTTGTTATTGCTAACATCAGAAGAGATATAGAAACATTCCTTGGTATAACCCTTCTCCCTGCTAAAAACAGACAGATGCATCCATTTTTGATGGAGTAGCCTCCTCCTGTCCAGCATAAGAGAAAGATGGCAACCCCCACCTCCAATTCCCTCCTCTGCACTTGTATTGCTGAGCATCATGCTACATGGCAGGGACTACCCTTTGGGTTATTTTGGGTCATCTGCCCAGTTGTGTCCCCTCCCAACCTCTTGCACACCACAATCTCTTTGCTGGAGGGGGAGAGTGGGAAACAGAGAAGGTTCTGATGCTATATAAACACTGCTTAGCAATAGCTGAACAAGTGTGTTATCAGCATTATTTTGGTCAAAAACCTAAGACACAGCACCCCAAGAGCTTCCATGAAGAAATTTAACTCTCTCCTAGCCAGGGCCAGCACACTTCCACAAAGAACAAAAAAGCAGTAGAAGAGCTAAGGCTTTTTTCTTGGATTGCTGCATGTGGCTTACATTCAACACACACTTTGATAATGCCAGGTAGAAATAGTTAAGGTAGCTTTGCCTCTCACATATCCTACAGCTCTGCAGGAGGGCAGGAGACCAGCAAAGGGTCTGGATAAACATAGGAGGCTGGAAAGAGGAGGAGGAGGAGGCTGGAGGGGGGAGGTATTTAAGATAAAATAGTCCTCAGAAATGTTCATTAGGGTACAGGAGCTGTGTTGGTGTCCCACATGGACTGAACAGCTACATTTTGTGGCTCAGTGGCAGGCCTGAACCTTTCAGCCAGAGTCCCAGGCTCAGGTTTACCCTTCCTCTCTTGCATTTAACTGTAAGTGCCGCAGGGTGGGAAAGAATAAAATCCTGAAGTTGAAATAAATTTCAACTTATATAAGAAAAAGAAACAAGCAAAACCACCCCAGGCTGTCCAGAGAACACTGCTCCAGTTATGTTATTAAAACAACCACTTTATTACAGGGAAAGCATTCATCTGCTCCTCTCCTGAGAGCTATCACCACACTCTCGTGGTGCACATCTCCATAACAGGGGCCATGAGCAAATGGAAGAACACTACTCTGAGGAGGCCATCCCATCCCAGCAAGAGAGCATCTGTAGGCCTCTGGCATGGAGGTGACCTCAGCGCTGTGGGGCCCTGCTCTGCCAACACCTGGGAGATAGAGCAGGTCCAGCTCTTGGGAAAAGCCTCTCATTGTCCAGAGATGTCCCATTGCCCTCTCTCAGAGTGAGGAGTCAGTGGGATGGAAAGAAGGACACCAGTGTGTGCTTCCACAAGCCTCAGGCAGCTGGTGGGATATGCAGAGCAGAGCATCTAAAACCATAAGTGGCCTTTTTTGAACAGGGAAAGCAATAAAGACATGGATTTGCAACATAAGCTCTTACAAGAGCCTCCAGAAATAGCAGCAAGGGCAGGGTGGCAGGGATATGAAGCACATCAACGTGTGAGGCCATGCACCCCGTGGACCATGTTCCTTGGGAAGACGGCTCTCACACAATCACCTAGAATCATTAAGGTTGCAGGAGACCTCTTGTGACAGTTTAGGTCCTGCACTGCTGATGCAGCTCAGCTGAACCAAAGTGTTCAGAAAGAAAGCCTCAACTCCTGCTGAGGACCTGATTTCATTGCTCAAGAAGAAAGACAAGGGCTGTCCTTCCAAGTATGGCATAAGGTTGTACTAATGTCTAGCTTGATTCTTTTAGTGGTGTCCTGGTTCCCATATTTTCTGCTTGTGGGCTTGTAAAGAAGTGATTAGCTTAGCAGCCAGGAGCCTTCATCCAGGTCCTTTCCCTGGGAAAGGTTTTCATGGTTTCCCAGGGATAAAAGAAGGGCAAACTTGAAGCTTGCAGTGCTGAGTGAGCAGCTGGGGAATCAGGTAGGGGTTCTTGTCAGTGAACACCATAGAAGCAGGAGCTTTCAAAAATGTTGTTGCTCTGTCTTGAGGCATTAGAAATGCCCTTAAGGGGAGGGAGGGTGGTGCTGAGTCTCATGTGGGAGAACCATGTTCTCTAGCAAGGTCACCTAATAGTGACCTTCCAGTACCTAAAGGGAACTTCCAAGAAGGCTGGAGAGGGCTTGTTCACAAAGGCCTATAGTGAAAGGACAAGGGGCAATGATTTTCAATTGGAGAAGAGTAGATTTAGACTGGATATTAGGAAAAAGTTCCTCCCCACGAGGGTGGTGGAACACTGGACCAGGTTGCCTAGATGGCCTCCAACTGCCACATCATCCACAAGACCTTCTCTGTTCACAAACAATAGGTCCAGCAAGGCACTCTCCCTGGTCAGTTCATTTACCAGCTGTGTGAGGAAGTTATCCTCTACACATTCCAGGAACCTCCTGGATTGTTCCTTCTCTGCTGTGTTGTAGTTCCAGCAGATATCTGGCAGGTTAAAGTCTCCCACAAGAACAACTGCAAGTGACCATGAGATCTCTCCTAATTGCTTATAGAAGGTTTCATCTACCTCACTGCTCTGGCTGGGAGGTCTGTAGCAGACCCCCACAGCAATATTATCTTTGTTAACCCTTAACCTAGTCCAAACACTCTCAGTCTCATCATCACTGTGCTCAAATTCAGAGCTTTCATAGCATTCCTTAACACACAGGGCCACCCCACCACCTCTTCTTCCCTGTCTATCCCTCCAGAAGAGCTTGTAGCCATTGATTGTGGCACTCTAGTCATGTGAAGCATCCCACCATGTTTCTGTGATGGCCACTATGTCATAGTTTTCCTGCTGCATCATGGCTTCAAGCTCCTCCTGTTTGGTGCTCATACTGCATGCATTGGTATAGATGCACTTCAGATTGGCCACAGACCCCAACACCTTTTTGTGTGTGTGTGCCTCATTTCCTACCAGGCCCATCTCAGCTGTCTCTATGATTTTTAAACACTTATCCCTTGTCCCAGTTGAAATAGAAGAGGAAGGTTCCTCACTAGTCCGCTATCCTATGGGCCCTGATATGCTTTTTCTGAACTTATTCTTAACAACCCCAGTTGTGTCCCCTCCCCACTTCATACCTAGTTTAAAGCCCTGCTAATGAGCCCTGCTAACTCCTGCCCTAAAAACCTTTTCCCCCTCTGGGACAGGTGCATCCCAACATACTGATGCTGGCAAGGGTTCCTTTTGCTAGAGCAGAGCAAGCAGATGTTAATGTTAGGATTCTTGCTGCATTGGCTCTGGCTATTTTAGGAGGCACTTGCTGCCCCTACCCCCAAAACCCACAGTAATGTCCTTGGATATGCACAGAACTCCTGGATGTCCTAGCATCGCAGGTACCCTAGCTGTACAATCATAGCACAGAAGGACCAGACAGTCTTGTGCAATCTGTGCCAAGCTTTTCTAGCTCTCCTCTGCCAAACAGACTTGCTCCAGTCCCTTGAAACAGAGTCTGGCATAGTCCAAACACAGCTCTCCACCGTCCTTGTTGTTGTGCACTTTGGGTACAACAACCCCAGGCAATGCTACAGGCTTGGGGATGAGTGGCTGGAAAGCTGCCCAGCAGAGAAGGATCTGGGGGTGCTCGGGGACAGCTGAATATGTGCCAGCAGTGTGCCCAGGTGGCCAAGAAGGTCAGCAGGAACCTGGCTTGGATCAGGAATAGTGTGGTGAGCAGGAGAAGGGAGGTTATGGTGCCCTTGTACTCGGCACTTGTGAGGCCTCAGCTGGAGTACTGTGTTCAGTTCTGGGCCCCTCAGGATAGGAAGGACATTGAGATGCTGGAGCATGTCCAGAGGAGAGCTACCAAGCTTGTGAGGGGTTTAGAGGACAAGCCATATGAGGAGAGGCTGAGGGAGCTGGGCATGTTTAGTTTGGAGAAGAGGAGGCTGAGGGGGGACCTCATTTCCCTCTACAACTACACTAAAGGAGCTTGTAGAGAGGTGGGTGTTGGCCTCTTCTCCTTAGTAACTAATGACAGAAGCAGAGGGAATGGTCTGAAGTTGAGACAGGGTGGGGTTAGATTGGACATTAGGAAGAAATTCTTTCCAGAAAGAGTGGTGAGGCACTGGAACAGCCTTCCCAGGGAGGTGGTTGAGTCTCCATCCCTGGAGGTGTTTAAGAGACATGTAGATGTGGTGCTCCAGGACATGCTCTAGGAGGGCAGGGCTTGTGTGGTTTGGTTTTGTTTGTGGGGTTTTTTTGTTGCTTTTTTTTTTTTGGTTGGACTTGGTGATCTGAGAGGTCATTTCCAGCCATGAATGTTCTGTGATTCTGCATGGGGTTTGTGGACCTGGCCTGCCACATCCTGCAGGGCTGTGATTTTTCCCGTGCCACATGACCTTAACCCAAATAAAGATTCCCGCAGCCAATGTTTCAGCCATATGTCTGTTTTCCAACCACATGCTGTTACAAGCCCAAGGAGTGTGCCACTGTCCTAGGAGGCCAGCTGGGGAGCACACCACATGCACAGGCTCACCCGTGCCACATGCAGAGCTGGATCCACAGTGCAGTTGTTCAGCTCCAGCTGGCTGCAGAGGGGTGGTATGCCCAGGACATGAGGACTAGAGTGTAACCCCATGTAGTATTTCCATGCAAATATCAGAGTTAAAATCACATATGTAAATCAGTTAGACTCTGTCTTTGGCTGATGTGTACAAAACTTTGGAGTAGATGTTAGTATAATGTGTTAACTCTCTATAGTCAGAATGCCTGCCTGCCTAGAGACCTAAACATTTCTGTGACCCATTTTGTTAGTAAACAGAATTTCCTTTCTTCTCTGGCCAGGGTGGCTCACAGTGACAGATTTTCCTTCCTTCCTTCCTTAGATTGCAGAACTCTTGCCTGCTGCCACACTATGCAAGTGAAGTGCTTCAACTTCAAGCAGGCTCAGAAGTACTAGCACTAAGCTGAACTCATTCTGTCACTTTGAAGGAGCTTTCCCTTCACTGGTAGGTTTGGGGTTTGGTTCTGTTTTTCTCTTCTGCTTTCATCAATAATGTGTGTAACAGCTGATTTCCTACCTCACCTCAACATTGCAGTCCAGCAGCCTTTGTGCTACCACAGGATTGAAGGCCAAGGATAGGATCTTTCATATTGCTCTGTCTCTCTTTCTGAATGAGGATGATTCAATTGTTTTGGCTTGTGGGTTGTTTTTTTTGGTTCTTGTTTGCTTGTTTTACTGAAGATCTTACATGTATTAGAAGACTCTTAGAAGTGTTCTGTAGCTTGCATTACATGTTGAGAAGGAAAACAGAGGTCTGGACAATCCATTTTCTTACAACAGATGCATGTTACATTATCCTTGGCTTAAATCTGTCTGCGATGTTATTGCTTACATAGAAAAGAGTAGAAACAGTTGCTTCAAAAACCACTATGCAGGTGTTTGTTGCAGATGCCATAACTGCAAAGCTGGAAAAGAGAGGCTGAAGAAATGGTGCATTGCCCCAAATACAACTATTATTTTTTGGAGCCCCCAGTATAGGACAGATCTGGATGTGCTGGAAGGTGTCCAGAGAAGACCCATGAGGATGCTCAGAGGCTGGAGCACCTCTGCTATGAGGACAGGCTGAGAGAGTTGGGATTATTCAGTCTGGAGAAGAGAAGGCTCCCAGGAGACCTTCTTGTGGCCTTCCAGGATCTGCAGGGGCTACAAGAGGGCTGGGGAAGGACTGTTTAGGATGTCAGGCACTGATAGGACTAGGGGGAATGGACACAAGCTTGAGGAGGGAAGATTTAGATTGGCTGTTAGACAGAAGTTGTTGGCCAGGAGGGTGCTGAACCACTGTGCCAGGTTGCCCGGAGAGGTGGTGGCAGCCCCATCCCTGGCAGTGTTGCAGGCCAGGCTGGCTGGGACTGGGAGCAAGCTGCTCTAGTGCCAGGTGTCCCTGCCCATGGCAGGCGTAGGGGTTGGGGCTAGATGAGCTTTAAGGTCCCTTCCAACCCTGACAGTTCCATGTGCAATTACTGTACAGCATTTGAGACTGCTGGTGCTTATTATTTTCTTATCTGATTTTTTTTGTTGTTCTTGCAGGTTTGTGTGCTCCACATTTCCACCTCAGTGGGCTGAGAGATACCATTGCCATCTGTCGGTATTTTTCTAACCCCCCTTGTTTAGACACCACAGGCTGGGGACTACTGGGAACATGTAAGACAGGCCGCCAACTTCATTATCTTTCTTTTCTACAGACATCCCTATTACTCATTGCCCTGCTCTTTGCATGGGATGAAATGCTGGCATTTTAACAATGCCTTGGCCAAGAGCTGTGTCTCTGGTGTGCTCAGCACACTGCTCTCTTTTAAAGCTAAAATACAGGAGAAGGCCAGCAAAGATCTATTACTGCAGCTTAAATCTCTCCTTGAAGAGGCTTTTGTTTGTCAAGCCCTAGATTTGAAGTCAACCCCACTGGATGCTCTGCATCTTTCATAACCTCTATGGGTACATCAGAGCCCCGGGGCAGCTACACACAGGGACTGGATGCTGAAAAAGTCTCTCTCTGCTGTACATCCCACTTGATGGAAACAGCATGTTACTGCACAAGCTGCAGCAGCTTTCCTTGCTGGAATCACAGGGATTACTACAGCCTGATAGCCTATTTTGATGCTGCAGATATTTTGAAAGACAACAGAGAGTAGAGAGGATTTGAGCAGACCGAAGTGTCTCTGCCAGGTAATGCATGATGTGACAAAAAGACATCAGAAGTTCAAGTAATAAGTAATGTTTTGGAACATAAAAGTGGGGAAGGCGAGGCCAAAGTGGTTTAAGTTTGTGGAATTTTTCAGGCAAGAATAGAGAGCAGGATTTGAGACAGGGGAAGTGTGGGGAGATATCTGTGGGAAAGCAGGTGGTTTATGAAAATTGGAAGTACTGTGTGAACCAGCCAAGGACCTTGGGCAGAGGAGGTATCCGAAGATAAGAAGGGAGAGCAACCATTACTTCATCAGCAGAAAAGGAAAAACAACCCAGCTGGAATAGCAGAAGAAGATGGAAGAATTAGCAACTCTATTAGCCAATAAGAAGTTTACCAGCACTGCACACTTAACCAATCTGTTTGTTCTGTTTGCTGTGTGAGAATAAGTTTGCACCAATCAGTAGATGTGTGATTGCATAGAAAAGGTATAAACGCTTGATCTTATCACAATAAAGTGGCTTTCGCTTGATTCACATTGAATGGTGTGGAGGCAGTTATTTTTTCTATCTTCTACAGGGAAGGGCAAGGGCTGACCTGCAGAATGAGGAATAAAAGAAAAGCAGGTGCTTTGAGCAAAGCCAGTGAAACAGCAGAACTGAAATACATACACAGCAGAGCCTGGGCCTAGTCTAGGAGAAGACAAGTACAAGATTAAATGTATAAGAAGGACACTGAGGTGCTTGACCATGCCCAATGAAGGGCATGAAGCTTGTGAAGGGTTTGGAGCACAAGTCTTATGAGGAGTGGGGTTGTTCAGCCTGAAGAAAAGGAGGCTCAAGGGGACACCTTCTCACTTTCTACGATCACCTGAAAGGAGGTTGGAGTGAGGTGGGAGTTGATCTCTTCTCCTAAGTAACAAGTGATAGGACAAGGGGAAATGGCCTCAAGTTGTGCCAGGGAAGATTTAGACTGGATATTAGGAAAAATTTCTTCCCTCAGAGGGTTGTCAAGCCCTGGCCCAGGCTGACAAGGACAGTGGAGGAGACACCATCCCTGGAGGGGTTTAGAAGATGTGTAGATGTAGTGCTGAGGGACATGGCTTAGTGGTGACCTAGCAGTGTTGGCTTAGTGGCTGGACTTGATGAGCTTAAATGTCTCTTTCAACTAACCTGGTTCTATGATTCTAAGATACCTCCAAAGTATCTATGGCAGGAGCCGTGAAACTCAGCAAAGGTGATATTGGGGGAGGCTCATTATTTTTGGGGGGTGGCTGTAATGGTACCTCCATAAGCTCCTCAATAAAAAGATGCCCAGGCCAGTCGTGTCTGCAAGTAGCAGGAGGTCTCTGAGTGCTTTTCCCACGCAGATGCAGGGTGGTTGTGTTACTACAGGGGTCAGTGCTGGGTCCAGGACTGTTCAATATATTCATCAGTGACCTGGATGAAGGGGTAGAGTGTACCCTCAGCAAGTTTGAAGATGATCCCAAGCTTGGAGGAGTGGCTGGCACACCAGGAGCTGTGCTGCCATCCAGAGTGACCTGGACNAAATATGTTAAGGGTGAGTGTCAGGAGGAGAGAGCCAGGCTCTTCTCAATGGCATCCAATGTTAGGACAAGAGCGAATGGGAGCAAGTTGGACCACAGGAGGTTTAGTATTAACATGAGGAGGAACTTCTTTGCAGTGAGGGTGCCAGAGCACTGGACGAGGCTGCCCAGGAGGCTGTGGAGTCTCCTTGTCTGGAGACATTCCAGAACTGCCTGGACACATTGCTGTGTGAGCTGGTCTAGGTGATCCTGCTCTGGCAGGGGGGTTGGACTAGATGATCTTTCTAGGGCCCTTCCAACCCCTAACATACTGTGATACTTCTGAGGAGCTGTGCATCCTTCCTGCAAGAGATGGTAGGTTTGGCAGTCCTGGGCAGGGGCACCAGAGATGAAGGTTTCATGGGAAGTTTTTTCCTGTGTGCTGCTTGTATGTGGCCAGGGAGATGGTGATACCAGAGAAGAACCTAAAAGGAGGCCCCTGTGGTCCTACTTCTGCCCAGGCAGAGGACTGCCAGGTGCTGCAGTGGCAAGGATAGCTCTGCCTGGGCTTTGGCCATCCCCATCTGCAGCACACCACCTGATGTGCAGGGTTTCAACCCAAGATTTGCTGTTAAGCAAAGTTTTAGGCTACCCAAGCCAGGATATTTTAATGGCAAAGTCTGACAGCCTGCATCAAAGCTCCAACTTCATTATACAACCTGCAAGTGAGATTTTTCAAAGGCTTTAGAAGGAGACTTAGCTGAGTATGTGTCATTTATTAAAATGAGGGTTTGGAAAGTCTCTGCATAAGTCAGATTTATTTCTTCCACTTGAAAGAAAACCTGAAGGTTGGTGAAAATAATATTACACTAACAGCAACACTTGGACAACCTGCAAAAACAAAACCACGGTGTGTATGTGCTTTGCTTTGACCTGGTTGCCAGGTGTTTTCTGCCTTCCCTGCTACCAGGAGGAAGGGAAGCATCCAGCTAGTGACCCCTTGGCATCCCTGAGAGCACTGCTAATGGATAATGCCAGAACTATTAGTTTTGAAAGCTTCATTTCTTTCTCTTGCTGAGCTTGTGATAGAAGTAAAGCCACAAAGACAAAGTACCTCTGAAGGAAAGCATTACAAAGACTGTGGGCAGTGGGCAGCAGAGGCAGGGGGAAAATAGACCTGGACAGGGGACTATGGTGTCATTCTTTATGAAAGGGAAAGCAGTCATGCTTTGCCTCCTGACAGGAGGAGACACATGGCTAAGATGGATATACATGCTTTTTAACTCTTTTCCCCTGCTTTCCCCAGTATTGTTATGCTTCATTTCATCTGCTAAGTTAGACATACTCTGCTTCAGACATGCCATTGGTCACTTTATGACAGGCTTGTAAAAGAAAGAAAGAAAGACAGACAAGCTCCAAATGAAGACTGGTTAGTGGCTATGGCAAGCACAGGTAAGGCAACAACCAGTATTTTCAGTAGTAAAAGAAGAATGAAGCACACAACAATAGCAAATAACAATGCCATCACAGGGAAGCACAAAGCAATGAGACATTAATGTCCAAGCAGCCAGCAGCACTCTCAAGAAATCACATTTATGATGTTGTAACTGTTAATTGGGTTTACACCTTACCCGTTGCAGACATCATTCCCAATCGTAGCATAGGTAACTATGGCTGGATTGTCCAACAGCTGGTTTCTGGCCAAGCTAAAAGATAAATATGCAGCTACATGAATGGGGAAATACATTCTCAGTGTTGGAATCACACACTAGGCTTGTATGAGATCACTTTTGGAAGTAGCCTGTTTAGATTTGGCCAATGAAATGCCTCTGCATCCATGGACTTTTCTTTTTCACTGCTTTTCCTGCTGGCTTTCTATCTTCTTTCTATTATTCAGGAGCCAAATTAGGTAGTTTCATTTTGGGGCAAAGACATCAATCAAGATGAGAAGATTTTAATCAGAGATGGAAGAGGAAGACACCATGTCTGGTTGACAACTACATTTATGTATAGGATTGCTCTCAGGATCAAATCAGGATCTGGTCTGAATTTCAGTACTAGAGGGCAAGGATTCATTATTCTTTTTCCAGAGGAAAGAACAATAAATCCCTAAGGATGTGAACTGTATCAGCATCGAAAGAAATGAACTCAAACCCAACTGCCCCACAGCCCACACAAATTCATCTGAAAAGGAGAGATCCTGCCTCTCACTTTCCAGCAGCTACTCCATCATGTCTATGTGATACAGATAGCACTGCAGAGGGGTTAGACTAGATGACTTTAAAGGTTCCTTCCAACCCAAAACATTCTATGTCTCTATATGGAGATAACACAGTGGACCTGCCTATGTCTAGATTAACTGGGTGGACTGTTCAGTGGATAAGGAACTGGCTGGATGGTCGCATCCAGAGGGTAGTGGTCAATGGCTCCAAGTGCAGCTGGAGATCAGTGGCAAGTGGTGTCCCTCAGGGCTCTGTACTGGGGCCTGCACTGTTTAATATTTGTATAAACGCTATGGCCAGCAGCATTGAGTGCACCATCAGCAAGTGTGCAGATAACACCAAACTATGGGGTGCTGCTGATAAGTTGGAGGGGCAGGATGTCATCCAGAAGGACCTGGACAAGCTGGAGAGGTGGGCCCAGGTGAATCACAAGACCAAGTGCAGGGTCCTACACCTGGGTCAGAACAATCCCCACTATCAATCCAGGCTAGGGGATGAGATGATGGAGAGCAGCCCTGCAGAAAAGGACTTGGGGTGCTGGTGGATGAGAAGCTGGCCATGAGAATGATCAGGGGCTGGAACACCTCTGCTATGAGGACAGGCTGAGGGAGCTGGGATTGTTCAGCCTGGAGAAGAGAAGACTTCAGGGGGACCTACTAGTGACCTTCCAGTACTTAAAGGGAACTTCCAAGAAGGCTGGAGAGGGCCTGTTTGCAAAGGCCTGCAGTGAAAGGATAAGGGGCAATGGTTTTAAATTGGAGAAGAGTAGATTTAAACTGGATATTAGAAAGAAGTTCCTCCCCACGAGGGTGGTGGAACACTGGACCAGGTTCTCCAGGGAGGTGGTTGAGTTCCCATCCCTGGAGGCATTCCAGGTGAGGCTTGCCAGGGCTCTGGGCAAGCTGATGTAGTTGGGGATGTCCCTGCCCACTGCAGGGGGGTTGGACTAGATGACCTCCAGAGGTCCCTTCCAACCCAAACCATTCTAGGATTCTAGGATTCCAAATCAGGAATAACACAGTTCGGAGGACATCAAGTCCAGATTTAGGGAACGGTTTAGTCACCTCCCTAAAATCACTGCAAAGGCTCTGTTGGCTTATCTGGACCAAGAGCAAGGCAGTGGAGACATTGAAACCCACATGTGAAAACACTTTTTCTCCTGTTGCTGAGTGTTTATACCTGAGAAGAAGCAGCCAGCACTTCAGAGCACACTGGCCAAGGGAAGCTGTGCTTTTTGGGACACTTATGGATAATACATCCCTTACAGTGCTTTACTTGTTTCTTTCAAAGAAGAAGGACTTTAGTAATGCTTCTCTACTCCCAAGCAGCATTTAAATCCCATAAATACTCACCTTTTTATTAAATGGAGGAGGTTTCCTGAAGAACCACCTGATTACATTTAGAGGGAATAAGATAAATAGAGCAACATCGTTAGGGTGACCAACAAAATGATGTACAAAACTCAACTTAATTTCATATTTCCAAGAATGAGAAGCATTGAAAATAAAAATGGAACAACAAGCCATCTCTGTAACATTTTTGGATGCTGCCATGAGGAGGTAAAACTGTATTGAGAGATCTGCTGCCTCTTACCTGGATCCCACACTTCAGGTGATTGTACAAAATCAAATACTTAAGTGCTGGGTTGTTTGAATCTGACTTTTAATCCAGATCTGGCAGCATCTGTTGAACATAGTAGTCTCTTGTAAACCAGCCAACCTGACTTGTCAACAGTTGGTTTACTTTTAACTTTCCTTATAAATTGCAAAGGGAACTGTTCTCACTCTTTTAAAAGAGTGAGTGTCTCACAGCTACACCAGGTTGGGACTGATTTAGGTCCTAAACATAGGCACCAAGTGCCTTTTTTGACATCCCAGAGTATCCAAGACACCTGCAGCAGGGCTGGCAGATGCAACATAGTATGCCTGAGAGATTGTGCACTTCTGGAGAAGCAGCTGGAAGAGGGAAAGATACTGTAAGGCATCTTAAATAGCACTAGACATCAGCATTTGGATGTCTGCATTGCTCTCCCCACGACTGGTAGACTTATGAAAAATAGTGTTAAGGCCAACTGCAGCCTTCCTGAGCAGCTCTGTATGTCAATGGCAAGTCAGCCAAAGCAGAGAATCACACAGTGCTTTGTTTTGCAAGTGAGCTTCAAAGGTCATCTAGTGCAACCCCTCTGCAGTCAGCAGGGACATCTGCAACAAGATCAGGTTGCTCAGAGCCATGTCCAGCCTGAGCTGGAATGTCAACCACCTCTCTGGGCTGCCTGTGCCAGGGTTTCACCACTCAGAGAGTAAAAAAATACCTTCTTTTTATCTAGTCCAAAGCTTTTCATCCACCAGTTCCCTAGGTCCTTCTCCAGAGGGCTACCTTTAATCATAGCATCTCCCAGCCTAGATTGATATGAAGGATTCCACCAACTCAGGAGCAGGACCATGCACTTGGCCTTGTTGAACCTCAGGAGGTTCACAGACACCCACTTCCAACTTTTCAAGATCCCTCTGGATAGCATTCCATCCATCAGGGGATGTGGTAAAATTGACATCTAGGAACCCCATCTGTTAATTAGTGACCTCTAGTAATCGCTGATCAGAAATTTTGGGATGAATTTGGCCTCTAGTAATCTCATCTGTTAAATGATGACCTCTAGTAACCCCTGAACAGGAATTTTAAGGTGAAGATAACCTCTAGCAACCCCACATGTTAATTGGTGACCTCTNCCAGAGCCTCATTAAATCCCTGCTGGACTGGTATAGGGGAAAGATCTAAGAGATAAACCCCTAAGGTGGGAATAATACACTTTGCATTTTAATAGCAGTTCCTTTGTTATTGTCACTCACAGTGATGCCAACTGCATATATCAAGGAATCCTTTATGTTTTGAATAATCCAGTTCTTCCAAGCTCAGAATGAATATAACTGTTTGATACTTCTCTCATGAGGGTTGCTGGTCCATTCAAAATCCAGACCTTCTGTCGAGAAGCTCTTTTAAACAGCATCAGAGCCCCACAAAACCTTTAGAAAATATGACTTGAGACATAACTACTGCCAGTTTGATATTTTTTTCTCCTGGTTAATAGCACTTCTTCCAGCTAGAGTTCAACATCCCTTTCTAAGCCATTCTACCACACGGCTCCCTGGGCTGGGGCTACAGTTCCAGCACAAATATAAACTACTGAGATCTCTTGAAATTAAAAATGTATTTACAACAAAGTAAGAAGCTGTTCTTGGGTAGGAAACAGCTCTGTGGAAAGCATTAACACAGCTACAAATCAAGTAAAAACATCAAGAAAATGAAGGAGGTTTTTTGGAGAACTGGTTTCATGGTAAATTGAGTCTCTGTGATGAGAACCTTCAAGCGAGAACAAGAGAGAAGGCAGATGGGGACAATCTTTTTAGCAGGGTCTGTTGCAACAGGACAAATGGTAATAGTTTAACCTAAATGAGAGATTTAGACTAGACAGAAAGAAGAAATTTTTTACAGAGGGTGGTGAAACATTGCCCCAGGCTGCTCAGAGAGCTGTAGAAGTCCCATCCCTGGAAACATTCTGGGTCACGTTAAATGGGGCTCTGAGCAACCTGATCTAGTTGGAGATGTTGCTGCTGACTGCAGAGGAGATGGACTAGATGACCTTTAAAAGTTCCCTCCAACACAAACCATTCTATGATTTTATGAAGAGTTACCCTTACACTGCTGAATGTCCTAGCCATTGTTCCTGGATCTGTCCTGCCCTCCTCTTNGACCATGCACTTGGCCTTGTTGAACCTCAGGAGGTTCACAGACACCCACTTCCAACTTTTCAAGATCCCTCTGGATAGCATTCCATCCATCAGGGGATGTGGTAAAATTGACATCTAGGAACCCCATCTGTTAATTAGTGACCTCTAGTAATCGCTGATCAGAAATTTTGGGATGAATTTGGCCTCTAGTAATCTCATCTGTTAAATGATGACCTCTAGTAACCCCTGAACAGGAATTTTAAGGTGAAGATAACCTCTAGCAACCCCACATGTTAATTGGTGACCTCTGGTAACCACTAAGGTGAAGATAACCTCTAGCAACCCCACATGTTAATTGGTGACCTCTGGTAACCACTGAGCAGAACTTTTTGGGTGAAGTTGACTTCTAGCAACCCTAAAAGTTAATTGGTGACCTCTAGTAATCCCTGATCAGAAATCTTGGGGTGAAGTTGACCTCTAATAAGCCCATCTGTTAATTGGTGATCTCTAGTAATCCCTGAGTAGAACTTTTGAGGTGAAGGACTTTTGGGGTGATGATGGTTGGACTCGATCTTGGAGGTCTCTTCCACCCTTAATGTTCTGTGATTCTGTGATTTATGTCTTGAATGAGANTCTCCTGGTTAATAGCACTTCTTCCAGCTAGAGTTCAACATCCCTTTCTAAGCCATTCTACCACACGGCTCCCTGGGCTGGGGCTACAGTTCCAGCACAAATATAAACTACTGAGATCTCTTGAAATTAAAAATGTATTTACAACAAAGTAAGAAGCTGTTCTTGGGTAGGAAACAGCTCTGTGGAAAGCATTAACACAGCTACAAATCAAGTAAAAACATCAAGAAAATGAAGGAGGTTTTTTGGAGAACTGGTTTCATGGTAAATTGAGTCTCTGTGATGAGAACCTTCAAGCGAGAACAAGAGAGAAGGCAGATGGGGACAATCTTTTTAGCAGGGTCTGTTGCAACAGGACAAATGGTAATAGTTTAACCTAAATGAGAGATTTAGACTAGACAGAAAGAAGAAATTTTTTACAGAGGGTGGTGAAACATTGCCCCAGGCTGCTCAGAGAGCTGTAGAAGTCCCATCCCTGGAAACATTCTGGGTCACGTTAAATGGGGCTCTGAGCAACCTGATCTAGTTGGAGATGTTGCTGCTGACTGCAGAGGAGATGGACTAGATGACCTTTAAAAGTTCCCTCCAACACAAACCATTCTATGATTTTATGAAGAGTTACCCTTACACTGCTGAATGTCCTAGCCATTGTTCCTGGATCTGTCCTGCCCTCCTCTTTGTTGCCCTCCAAACATTTTCAATCCCAGTAGGGTCTTTTAATTTCGGTTGAGGAGTCTAGGCTGGGTTTGCTTCTGCTTGTGAGCAACCTCAAATTTCATAAACCTTGGAATGCTTTAGCTGCTCTTCTTTATTTTCTTGCTGTAGCCCTTGTGTGGCTGATAAGGAGAAACACTAATGTGCAGAGAAGAAGCCTAGGTCCAGATAGCACCAAAAGTGCTGCATGGCTGAGAATGGCTAATGCACTCTAATCTTTTCCTCCCTTGCGCTGTACAAGCAATTGGAAATGTAACAGTGCAACAAAAAAAAGTCTCTGCTTTTCCCCAGATGAACTCCAGGTGAATTAGAATTTCCAAGATAGCTGAAGAAAAAAAAAAGAAAATACTATTTCTTAACTGGTTTTGAAGACACAATGATATACCTGGTGCTTGAGGGCTCAGCAAGCTACAGCTTGTGTTAACAAGGCCTAATTTTTCTGGTCAAAGGCAAAAGTCCCAAAGAGACAGATCTGACTGCAAATGGCAAAGGAACCCATGTTTTGAAACAGCATACACTATCCAAGTACCTCATGCAAAACATGGGTGATAATCACAGGATTGTTGTGCAATTTTGTAGAAATTCTGAGGGTATTCACTTTCCTTGTGTGTATCTAATGGTGTTTTGGAATGTTTTAACAACTGATTTTAGGATCAGGATGCTTCTGCCAAAACAAGGGCTCTTCAACATGTGCTAGACAACATTGAGAAGAACTTCCTAACTCCACACCTGAGCATCCCACTCACCCAGTCAGAAAACAGGAATAACACATGGCCTACAGCCCTGGGAGTCCCCTCTGCTAACATTTGTAACTGATGATCTTAAAGGTCACAGTGTCACTACTAGTGACAACATTCTAAATCTCCCCTTCTGAACATGGTCCAAACCCTTCCTGCCCACAAGAATTAAAGTAGGCTACACTGGTTTTCAGTCCAGTGGAAATTCTTTATCTGTGCATGGATAAAAGTGATAAAGCCACACACCTCCCTACTCAGAGCCAAAAGGAAAGACACTGAGTTACCTAAGTGCTGTTCTCTGGTTTTCCATAAGAAACACATGCAATTAGGAAGAGGTTTTCTTTGTTTCTGAAAGGTGTTCATTATGCAGCATCAAATATCAGACTAGCAAGGTTCAAAACAAACAAAATACAAGTGAAAAAGCTTCACATACCATTTTGGGAAATGTTCTGTAAGTCTCTGTGATTACAGCGATTTCTCCTGCGTAAACGTAGATACAGAGAGTCTGTCCAGCCTCTGAAATAGAGAGAATGCAAGCTGCTAAACTGCTATCAGACTGGTGAAAACACAGCTGATGTTAAAAATAAGTATGGTCTCATCTCTGAACAGACCTGTGCCCCAGTGATGTGTATATTCCTATTGCACCAGATCTCTTCTTTGTGGTCATAAATCCTTCTCATCCTGAAGACAGTGGCCTAAAATGGAAGCCTCTTGGCTCCATCCTCTCGGAAATTAGAAACCAATAGAAAGTTTCTTTGGAATTGTTCCATTTAGGATGCTTTTATCCTCATCTTTCAGACAAAGTGTTTACAAACATTTTTTGTTATACATCATTTATCAAAACCATCCTGTTGATTGCTCACTAATTGACTTTTCAATTGGTCATTATGGAACAGTAAATAAAAAAGAAGAAATATTGGCAGGGCTTTCATTTCCTAGTGCCATAAATCTTGGATGGATTGATCTGAAAACAGGTTATGCATGACTGTGATCTATTCTCTCCTTTGCTTTGCACTGCTGAGAAAAATGAAAATGCAAATGAAAAGGATAACAGCCCAAAGGGAAACTGATGAGAAGACCATAGTCCCACCCAGAGGTACATCATTATCTCTTTCAGGGCTCCTGGTTTTGTGATTGAACTTAGACACCAAACAAATCAGATAAATACCATGGCTTGAGAATAGCAAACATGGACAAATGTAGAGAAGTAGAAGACAACAATAAGTTTTGAAACCAGCAATAAAAAGCAACTACCTACATAAAAAGCATGGCAACATCAGCCAGTAACTGCAATAGGCTATGCAAGAAACAAGCTCTTTGCTTTTAAGCATTTTAAGCAGGCAGTCCTGGAGGAGCAAACAGACCTTCTTGGTCAGAGGGTGTTAGTTAAAAAGGCAGCATCCCCATTCATTTTTCATGAGTTGGGGAAGATGGACATGGACAGCATAGTTTGTGTCTCTGTTTCTGCAGGCTTCCAGTCAATGGGAGCCTCCCAGTGCACATTGGCAGCCAGGCTCCAGCATGCTTGTTGTCCCAGACAGTTTTGTTGTTGTTGTTTGTTTTTTATTCTCTTCCAGGTGTGGAAGAGATTACAACTGAATATCAAACCAAGGCCTGTCACTGGCAACCTCAGGGTCAATACAGTTTGTAGTAAAGAGGACAAAAACTGAGACCATTCCTATCTTCATGGAAACTTTGTGTGCATGTGTGTGCACGTGTGCACAGCCAGAGGTGCAATCATGGTCCTAGCAGACATGTGGTTTTGAAAAATAATATATTTATTTCCAGCATTATACAGTGTGTAACAATTTGCTCTTTTATGTTTAACCTTCATTTCGTCATTGCATGTATAAACATGCTGGAAGTGTTGTTTCTAATAATCCAGATTATTATCTGCCACTTTATTCTGCTCTGGTGAGACCTCATCTGGAATACTGTGTCCAGCTCTGGAGCCCTCAATACAGAAAGGACATGGAGCTGATGGAGCAGGTCCAGATGAGGCCACGAGAATGATCAGGGGCTGGGACAACTCTGCTATGAGGACAGGCTGAGGGAGCTGGGATTCATAGAATCATAGATTCATAGAACAGTTCCAGCTGGAAGAGACCTTGAAGATCATCAGGTCCAGCCTTTTTCCTAGCCCTATCACCCCACTAAATGATGCTCCCCAACACAACATCCAGCCGTCTCTTGGACACCTCCNCTGGAGAAGAGAAGGCTTTGGGTGGATCTACTAGTGACCTAGTACCTAAAGGAACTTCCAAGAAGGCTGGAGAGGGCCTGTTTGCAAAGGCCTGCAGTGAAAGGACAAGGGGTTTTAAATTACAGAAGAGTAGATTTAGATTGGATATTAGGAAAAAATTCCTCCCCACAAGGGTGATGGAACACTGGCACAGGTTGCCCAAGGAGGTGGTTGGGTTTCCATCCCTGGAGGCATTCAAGGTGAGGCTTGCCAGAGCTCTGGGCAAGCTGATGTAGTTGGGGATGTCCCTGCCCACTGCAGGGGGGTTGGACTAGATGACCTCCAGAGGTCTCTTCCAACCCAAACCTTTCTAGGATTCTAGGATTCTATGATAGTACTAGGCTCTGATCACTTGTGAACCTCAGATTGTTTAGAGCCCAGCTAAATCATAGAATCATGTTGGTTGGAACAGAACTTTAAGTCACCAAGTGCAACTGTTAACTCAGCACTGCCAAATTCACCACTAAACCATGTCCCTAAGCACCACATCTACATGTCTTTCAAATACCTCCAGGGATGATGCCTCCTACCTCCCTTTCATAAAGCCATGCTGACTGGGCCTGATCACCGGGTTGTCCTGTAAGTGCCACATGATGGCACTCAAGACGATCTGCTCTGTGACCTTCCATGAGGTCAGGGCTATGATCCCTGGATCCTCCTTCCAACCTTCTTGTAGATAGACATCATTTGCTAACCTCCAGTCAAGTGAGACCTCTCTGGCTAGCCAGGACTGCTGATAAATGATGGAAAGTGGCTTGGTGTATTGAGGAGCTGGACATTGGGATAGGTTTTTAAAGGTCAGTCTTGCAGCTGGCTCTGAAAAAAGAGTCTACACAGACCTTCTCTGTTGGCTTGCTGAATGGTCTACCACCTCAAAGCATATACTGTGTGAATGTAGTTGAGGCTGGGAGCCTGATTTTCACACAGACAGAAAAAAAGGAAGCAAAAAGTGCAAGTGTGTGGTGCAACAGACATTTTTCCTGGAAAGGAATATAATTTGCCAACTTTTTAATTCTGTTGGTCAAGAATCTCTTAAGCCTTGACTCATGCTAGGTTTGGCATTTCACTGTATTCATGACCTTCATGGCCTTAGACATATAAAAATTATCTGAAACTCAGGCCAAACCACGCATGATTGTTAATGACTGTTAATGATTTTATCCTTCAGTTCTGGCAGGGGCCAAGGGATGCCTAATGCTAGCTAGGAAGATGATTTTAAAAATTCTGAATATTTTTTAACCCCACACTTCAAACTGCAGGCATTTCAAGGTGTTTTCTTTGTGTTTGGACTTTATTTTCCTTCCCTTCTGGCACAGACCTTTTTTTCTATCTACCCCTTCATACTTCCCCACCCACATGAGCCAATGTAACACAGTAAATTAGGTCACAGCTGCTTCCAGATTCTTCTTTTGCTACTTCCCTCTAAATGTGGAAAAAAATAAAAAGGGGGGTGTGTGGGGAGAGAAGGAATGCCCCTAAAAAAGGAACATCACTAAATAACCCTGGGGTTACAATTTATTCCACTGATTCAGCAGCAAAAAGACAACAGAAGGAAGAGAGAAAAAGGAAAAAAGAATCTAAGAAAAGGAAAAGGCTGATTTTTGTTAGTTTCAGCAGTGCTCCCCTTCTCCCTGCCCCAAAACTTTGAAAAAAATGAGTTTGTTTTTTATTTCTTCAGGTGTTTTTTTCTTTTTCTCCTTCTAAATGGCAACTTGACCAGCTCTACAACCTACTCTAAATTTTGGGTAGACGGGGCTAGACTATGGTGCATTGTCTATATTTTTAAGAGTTTTTATTAAAATCCCTAGATCACAAGTTTAGAAGGAGCAGAAGCAGAGCTGACTAGCATTTTGATCTTTCCCGTCAAAGCTTTTCTTCTTGCTGTGCTTTGAGGGACCTTGAGGCTTGCTGCCACTCATCCCCGCTGCCTGTTGTCTTACCCGATGGTGGAGTTCAGAAATCCAGTGATCTCTGAGAACTGGGGCCAGTCAAACTCGTCACTGAGAGCCATTGGGAGATTAGCAAATGACTTCTGAAAGAGAAATTTCCAAATCAACATGGTTTCACCCTCACAGATCCAACAATCCCATCAGCAAACTTGAGTACTTCTTAGCTGGCCCAGACAGCACCATAGCAGTAATGGTTTATGCATATACTCCAAAAGTTGACTCTTGTGAGATGAGCTTATCAAGAGGCAGAGGAAGGAGCAGCAGAAGAGATATCTGAATCACATCTCCTGGCACCTAGTAATTCTGACAGAGCCCCAAACTCCTCCCCATGTGGAGCACATACTGCAAGTGCAGATCGCCCAAGGCAGGAAGCTGTCCTGCCCAAAGATGGAACTCTTGGGCACAGGAAGAAATGACAGCGTGATGTCCCCAACCTACATGGCAGAGGGATAATGCTATCAGAGAGCNAGTTCTGGGCTCCTTAGCATAAAAAAGATGTGGAGCTGTTGCAGCGAGGCCAGAGGAGGCCACAAAGATGATTAAAGGACTGGAGAACCTCCCCTATGAAGACAGGCTGAGACAGTTGGGATTGTTCAGCCTGGAAAAGAGAAGGCTTCGAGGGGATCTTATAGCAGCTTTCCAGTACCTAAAGGGCGATTATAAAACAGAAGGGGAGAGACTTTTTAAGTGGTCAGACTGTGATAGGACAAGGGGGAATGGTTATAAACTGAAGGAGGGGAAATTTAGATTGCAGATTATGAGGAAGTTCTTTACCCAGGGGGTGGTTAGGCACTGGCCCAGGTTGCCCAGGGAGGTTGTGGCTGCCCCATCCCTGGCAGTGTTCAAGGCCAGGCTGCATGTGGCCCTGGGTGACCTGGTCTAGTGATTGGCATCCCTGCTCAGTGCAGGGAGGTTGGAACTAGATGATCTTTAGGGTCCCTTCCAACCTGCTCATTCTATGATTCTATGACACTCCCTTGGTTCTCCCTTGCCTTTTTCAGCAGGATGAACTATGAGCATCCAAACCCTTAAAAACCTCTGCCTGGTCCTCACTGCTATTTTTGCGGATGGCACTGAAACAACAGAGTCAGAAAGATCCCTGAGTATGGCATGGACCAGGAAGGAAACCACAGAGTCTGCCATAACCTTTCCACACAAATGGATGCAAAAGCTTTACTCTTCTCTGCTTGGGCTAGCATTACTCCTAAAGTTGTTTTTTTAAGCAACTTCCTCTGCAGATAGAAGCTGTGTTGCATGGTGAAAACACAGTGCCCTGTTCATTCCCACTTTAATTTCTGAACGTGTCAAAGCTCATGAAAGGTAAGAAAAATAGCCTCAAGATATTGTAGCACATCAGAAGGATAAGAACACAGTAAATGCTCAGCTTCTCCTAGTTTGGGGTATACTGGCAAAGACAACCCATAAATCCAGTGTGCTTATACTGAAAAAATGCTGATAAAAAAGGTAATAACCAAAAGAAGGTCAAAACATAAAATCAAACGTAAAGGCAGGTTTAATCCCTGTAATTTATTAACTTCATTTTCTTTTCAAGCAATTGAAATTCCTTAAGCCCTCACTGCTATCAACAGCAAGCAGGTGGGTAGTTCTTTCTCCAGGAGGGTCAGAGGTAACTGAGGAGCCACAGAAGAGCTAAATCTTGCGCTCCTCAACAAGTCTTCATTCCTAGAAAATGATTGTTTAGGTGAATGGAAGCTATGCTTGAGTATGTGCCTGCAGGTTTTGGCTGTCAAAGGATGGGGGGAGGCACAGGGAAAGGGGAGGAAAGGCAAGAAAAGTGGGGTTGTAGGGTGGAAGAAATCCTGAAGCCAAGCTCTGATGCACAGCAGATGCCAGTTTAAAGCATGTAGCAGCATATTTGACCTACTTACAGTAGATCTGCATTAGTTACCAAGGTGAAAATGGGTCTGGCTTAATTATCTTTTCAGTTGGTTCTCTTTTTCTCACACACACACACATATATATATATAGTGTGTCCTTGTGTGTATTTGTATACACATAAATATATAAATTACTGGAGTTATTAAGAGTACAGGGCACTTTCAAATCTGCCTTCTTCTGATCTGGTAGTTTAGTGTGCAAAAGAGCACTTAATCCAAGGGCACAGCTCTGAGAAGAACTGGAGGGGTACAACATGGCTTGGCCATTTGCAATGTTTGCCTTCTTGTAGCTTTGCATTAAAGGGGACAGAAATATTGAAAGCGTCACTCTCCATGACCTACGTAAAGAAGAAATATTCCTGCACGCAAAAGACACATACTGTGAACACCCAGCCAGTGGGAGAATATTGGGAACACTGGGACATGGGTGGGTGTGCAATTCTTGGTAAGTCTTTTGACCAGTCCTACTGTGTGCTGCCATGTCTGATCCAGATCAGCATTGCTTGTGATCTGCTTAGAGCTCAAGACTGGCCATCACTAAGCTGTATCTTTCCACAGCTGGATCTCTGCACTCTGTCTGGCCCACCAGGAAAAGGCCATGAACTGTTACTAACAGCAGTTAGTAGTAACTAATTACTATTACTGACACCTCTCTGCTACTGCCAAGTTGAACCAAGCTGAGAAGCTTTGTTGCTAAACAAAGTCTACAGGAATGAGTTTA
>VWZO01019652.1:4082-39204 GCA_013396975.1 Bucco capensis | reverse complement strand
CCCCACTCTAAGTCTCCCAGAGAGACACGCATTCTGAGGGTCCAAGGGTGGAAAACGTTTATTCAAATCCAGTGGGGATTTTTATGTCTTCTGTGGGGAACGGAAATGTCCTGGCTAGCCAATGGGGGAAACTGGGGTATCAAGACCTAATAGTAAACCAGGGAACAGGGAAGGACAGGTGAGACAACCAGTAGGGTTAGGACAGAGGCAGGGCTGGCTCAGTGGGCAGGACAACATGGCACTGCCCAGGTAAGCCACATGGTTGCCACATGGCGGGGATAACAATACCAAAAGTGAAACCATATAACAATATAACAATATAACCATATAACAATAACACGAAACCGTATAATAACCACAAAACCTAAAACTTTAACTGTAGTGTCTTTAATTCCTGGGGATTGCCGTTGTGGTGATCCTGTTCTCAGGTGTTTTTTCCATGTTTTGTAGTCCAGGCTGCCTCCCACAATTCCTCCTTTTTTGTTTAATATTGAAACATAAACTTGAGCAGTGTTGTGCATAACCAGACCCTGAAGACACCTAACTATACACAGGAAGACACAAAGAGTATTACCAAACACAAACAAGCCTAAAAGCAAAAATAATAGGAGTTTTTTCATGGGCAGTGAAAGTCTTTTTAGAGAAAGCCAATCAAACATATCATCCCAACTAACCTTGTCTGATTTTAGGATGTGTTGAACAAGGGAGCAGAGTTCATTTATGTGGGAGTGGATTGATTGGGAATGGTCCGAGAAGTTTAGACAGCACAGTCCTTCAAACTCACTGCAACCACGTCCATTAACCAATAATGAAAAATCAATTGCAGCTCTATTCCGTAACGTTCCTTTCTTAATTTGTTGAAAATCCAGCAAAAGGCCTTCCAGTGCTGTGCTGGTTGCATTTGCTTCTTTGGCTAACCAACATCCCATTTTTGTGAGCAAATTTAGGGCATGCGTTGGGCCAATGGCTGGAATTACTATGTTGCCCCAGATATCCTGGATATGTGACCAAAAGTGAAGGTTAGAATCACACTCTTCTAATTGTTGCAAATTTTGAAATTTACAAAGGGGATGTTGATGAGCCGGAGGGTGAGGGGCTGCTTGAAGGGCTGTTCTTTTAATGATAGGTCCTCTAATGAATGGTTGTCCCATCTTTTGAGTAGCCGCTCTGTGGGTGGCCCAGCATATCGGGGTGGATGTCACACTTTGTAATTTTCTTGGGAGGATTAATAACTTGGGAAGGGATTGTCTTTGCAGGATTATAAAATGTTACTTGACCAAAGGTGCAAGGTCCCCCAACTGTCCCTTTAGGGATTTATTTCCATACCAGTACTGCACAGATAAGGAATACCCCCTTAGGGAGGACAATGGACAGTGAGGGAGATTCGATTTTAAACATTGTTTTTTTCCTTGCACCAGAACTCAAAACTAGAATATGCTCCATAAGATGTTACATTGAGCTGCCATGTACTCTTCCCCTCCTTTTTTATGTTAAAATAGAAACAGTGGGCTGAGGGTAGAGTACCTGAAATTTCCAGTTCTTCAGGATAATTGTCAATGGATTGTGGAGTTATTTTGGCGTCTGATGGACGGGGGGACACAGGACACCACCTCATTTTCATTTTGGGTGGGATTATTACACCCAAGGAAATACTGATTTCAGAATTCAGACCATTTTTGATGGGACCAAGGGATTGCAATTAGACATGTTTTGAACAGGTTAGAGGGATCTGAAACCGAAAGACACAATGAATCAACATTTAAGGGCTTAGCCAAAGAAGACCATATGTTACCATGATCAGTTGCAAGCCAGTCTGGAAGAGGAGGTGTGGGAGAAGGCTGAGATGACGTCACAGGTGGATGGATCAGGATGATGACGATGATGATGGAGATCATGGGTGTAGCTACTCGTTGTACAATTTCATGAGGCGCGATGGAACACACTTAGGACAGGATGCTGTGGAGACACAAACGTGCCCCCTCCCCCATGTGATAAGGGCAACAGGGCCAACTCATTCACCTGTTATAACATCTTTATAAGTGACTTGGGCATCGGTACTGACTTTGTTTCGGTGTGCATTAAAATGTCTTTCTATGGGTGATGTGTCTTTCTATTCAAGAAATTGTTAACATATAATGCTTTATTCAATTTTTCGTGTGATATAAGTCCAGTTGTGGTGTTTTGTTGTTTGATTAGCATATTCTTGAGTGTTTGATGAGCACGCTTTACCGCTGCTTGACCAGTGGGGAGAGTGGGGGGTTCCTGTGACATGGGAGATGCCCCACATGTTGAAAAACTCTTTTAGAGAGCAAGAAGTGTATGCAGGTCTGTTATCTGTTTTTATAGTTTTGGGGATGCCAAGGACTGATATTGCAGATAGGAGGGGTTTTTTGACATCTCACGCCTTCTCCCCTGCACGTGCTGTTGTTGCAATAGCACCCGAACACATGTCAATGGACACATGGATGTATTTTAATTTTCCAAATGGTGAATAATGTGTTACATCCATCTGCCAAATATCAAGTGGGATAATTCCACGAGGGTTTACCCCCTCAGATGGTAGAGGAGTGATTCTCTGACAATCGGGGCACGCGGAAATAATTACTCTGGCTTGAGATAGTGTAATGTGGAATGTTTTTCTAAGGGATGTTGCATTTTGGTGAAAAAAGCTGTGGGATAGCTTTGCCTTTTCAAAATTGTTTGGAACTACTGCAATTTGTATCAGGTGTGCTTTATCAGCTATTTCATCTGTGACACAATTTCCTGCTGTGATGGGCCCTGGGAGAGAAGTGTGAGAATGAATGTGGATTATGTGGAATTTGTGTCTACAATGACTAATATCATAAAGTAATGATTTGAACATGTGAGCTAATTGCAATTGGGAGATATATTTATGTATGAATTCTCAATACACCAGACTACTCCAACGACATAGGCCAAATCAGAAACAGTGCTCAAAGGCTCTGGAAATAGCTGAAATGCACAGATGACTGCAGAGAGCTCTGCTATCCGAGAGGAACCTTTTACTTTGTGTGTATCATATACCCATTTTCCTACTTTAAGCCAGGTGACTACTGCGTTAGATGTTTTGCCAAAACCGTCTGTGAAAACTGTTCTGGCACCTGTTAGTGGAACAGGTGAATAGTTATGGATTATCTCTGGTTGAGTCACTGCTAGCAGCTGCAAAAAAGGAATAGACAGAAGGTGAACTGAAAATTGACCCCTGTAACCCACAATGGCTAACTGAAAGTCAGGATCATGAATCTGCAATTGATTTAGTTGAACAGTAGACAGAGGAAGATACATAACATCTGGATCCCTCCCCTTGAACTCCCAAAGCTGTAACCTGCTTTTGTGGCAGACTTTGGAGAGCAGGATAGGTAGTAATGGATTTGGGAAACTGGAAACTTAAAAAAAAACCTATTCCCATAACAGAAAATCTTTTCCTTTTTTATCTGTTTGTCCTATTGCAGCATAAGGTTGTTTGATACCTTTAAAAATTACTAAAACCACAGGTAATCCACACACTTTTCTTTGGCAGGAACTCAGTCTTTGATTTATCTCCTTTAACACCTCCAGGGCTTCTGGTGTTAAGCGTCAAGGGGAGGTTAAGTCTATCTCCCCTTACAGGAGTTAAAAAAGCAGTTTCAGGGCATCTGTTATTATACCTAACAAAGGCCTAACCCAATTGATTCAACCTAGTAACGACTGTAAGTCATTTAAGGTGTGGATGTTAGTGGGTAGAGTAACAGTCTGGAGTTGAATGGTAGTGTTATTAATTTTAAATCCAAGGTACTTCCATGGAACTGTCACTTGTTCTTTTCCCGGTGCTATTTCAAGGCCATGTGTCAATAGTGCAGCTTTCACAGACAAATGTACTTGTGTGAGTTGTTCCTCGGATTCTCCTGCCAACAAGATATCATCCATGTAATGATAAACGATGGTATTCAGAAACTGTTGACGGATTGTTGATAACACATCTGCAGTGACTCTTTGGCAAATGGAGGGGCTGTTCCTCATTCCTTGTGGGAGGACTGCCAGTGGTAATGCCAAGATGGTTCTGCTGCATTGGTGGTAGGCAATGTAAATTGTTTATGTATGGCTAGGCTTCATGAACGAAGATCCAGGGAGGGCTCCATCCACGATCCTCATCAGCGCCTTTTACAAGTGCGCTGATAAAAAGAGGATAGTGGATAGCACCCTCGAGCCTGCACTATGGATTTTTTTTTTAGGTGAGACACAGCACGCGTAGAGCTGGACCCACCCTTTAGTCCTAAGGTTCATCTGCCAGGCCCTAGCAAGCCTGGACGTTGGCAGCAAAGTCCTAAGGAAGGAGGTTTTATTAGAGTGTCCTTCTCTTAGATGGAAGGCCTCACAGGGCTAAACAAGCTCCATCTGCCCAGATTTGGAATCAGAGTTGTCCTTCTCCTAGGATGACTGCCAGAAGGCTAATGAACACATCCTACCCATACAAGGATTATAGGAACATGGGTATCACTCCCCACACTTTACCATGGGCAATGAGTTTAATGCTCCCTCTGCTGTCGGCACAGTTATCACACCAGGGGCCACAGGAAACCCCAAGTGATTTTCAGACTGTGCCTGTGTTCTGTCAAGTATACCCTGCACATCTGCTTATTACAGACTCTAGAGGAAGAGTCAAAGACAGGGATAGAGGAGCCTCACAGTAGATGTTATGGTTTGGATGAAATAATGAGACTTGTGGATTGGAAAAGGCTGAGTAAGTTTAACTATTTTAATAGAAAAACAATAACAGCAGGCAAATATATATACAAGCAAAGATACAGAGCCAGCACCGAGATCCAAACCTCCCACCTTCCCTCCCGGTTGCTATATTACCGCAGCCGAACTCCCCCGGGGGGATGGGGGGGTGGAAGAAAGGGAGGAAGCTGGACCCTGGAGGCCTGGACTCAGAAGCATGGAAGCAGCAAAGCTAGGACGCCAAGCAGGGCTGCCAGAGAGGCAAAGAAGAGAGAGAGAAGGAGGGTGGCCCCCCCTAAATTTATACCGAGCATGACGTGTATGAAATGGAATATTCAGTTGGTCAGTTTGGGGTCACCTGCCTTGCCTGTCTCCTTCCTATAGGTGTACACTCTCACTCTGCACACCCCATGACTTCTCAGCAAAGCCACAGAAAAGTTTACATTCCAATTCTCAGGCTGTAACCCAAACATTCAGGCTTAAGCTATTAGAAGATGGTAATGTGTTCTCAAAACATACTGCCAGCTTTCAGATGAATACAGTCACTTTTAAAGGAACCCTGGCTAGAAGCAATACCATCTTAGCAGAATTAATTCTCCTCCAGCCCAAACCAGGACAGTAGACAAGGGAGAAACAAATGTGAGAAAATGGAGGAGAAAAACAGAATAAAAAAGACCATTTTTGTGCAAATATGCTGATTAGATCTCTTGTCTGACTAAGCCTCACACAGTCTGTCCTATCTTCTATTAAATTCTGTTTTCTGTATGAGTTTGCTTCCTTTTCTATGATTGTGTGTGGTTTACTAGTTAAATTCAAGCTGTAATAAGTGAGGAGGAGACCAGAGGATTGAAAGACTTAAGTCCAGGGCTGGAGATGGGACAGAAGATCTGGGATCTGTACATGGATTCTGGATGGTCTCAAGGCCTGGGATAGAGTCTGAAGGATCCACAAATGTGTGTGCTCTTTCACTGAACTCATTAATGCCTCATTATTGACTGGATCTGACAGTAGAAAACAGTAGCTTCCATTTAAAAGGCCAAGAAGGAAAAATTCCCTAGGTCTTAAGAGAAAGACTTCTTCCCATTTACTTATAATGATTTGCAAAAATGTATAGAAGGACTTCAGTATTCCATAAATGAGGTCATATGGTAATGCAATAGATAAAGACAAAGGTGTAATTTGTGTTAAAGCATATTTTTAATATAAATTACAGCTACAACCTGCCATTCAAATTTACTTCAATGGGTCTGTTTTGCCTTGAGGCTGAGGCAAGAAGAGTTTTGCTTCAGAGGAGTAGTCCCTCTGTGTGTCCAGCCACTGGATTGAGCAGAGTCTTCTTGTTTATTTGTTCTTTCTCTTGTACTCCAGTGTGGCTCCTTGGAGACAAACATGACACAGCTGTTTTGTGAATCTGCTTATATTCATCACCTGAGAACGAGGAAAATATGAAAAAAATGCAAATCTCATCAAAAGGGAAGTAAGTTAAGCAGTGACAATCACACACCGGGTTTTCTATTTGTTTGTTTATTTATGAAATATGTCTGTAACTGGAGATTGGCAGTGTATATCGACCAAAAAGCGTTGCACCACAATGTCTCTAACTTTACCTTGTAACACATCAGACTTGATATCCTTCTAACGGAAGTAGTTTTACCATTTACTTTAATCATAAAATGGGATAAATGTGTGTTAGCGTATATTTCCCTAAAGGACAAGAAATATGTATTATCAGATCATCAAAGATACGCTCACAGACATGAGATTTGATATGCCTTAAAACATTCATTAATATAGTGTAAATTGTGTAAATGAACACAACTATCACTGCAGCTAGCTAATGATAACACAGTGAAAGGTTATGCTCTTGTATGACAAGTTTTTTTGACTAATAATAGTTGTTCTATTATTTCACTTAATTGAATTGAAGTGAATGGATTTGCTAATGTGATTTAACACTATAAGCTTTTAATTAATATCTGCTTTGCAAAACTGTTATGAAAATTTACTGAGAGGAAAAAAATTCATTAACACTGCTCTTCACAATAGTGACCAGTAACACTTAGATATTTTAGTCAGCTACCAAAGACAGTCCATTTAGTCTGAATAATCAGAATTTGAAAAGGTAGATTTAGACAGTGCTTTGTTTAAAGTCAAGCCAGGCTCCATCAGGAAAATTTCAGATGCCGATTTGGAGTAGTGTAAAGTCATAATCAGTCTTTGTTATGAATTTAAATTTGAATGATTTTTTACACTATTCAAAACTGAAAGCAAATACTGAAAAATTAACAAATGTGTGTGTCTATGGCTAGGCTTTGTGAACGAAGATCCTGGGAGGGCTCCATCCATGCTCCTCATGAGCGCCTTTTACAAGTGTGCTGATAGAAAGAGGATAGTGGATAACACCCTCGAGCCTGCACAATGGATTTTTTTTAGGTGAGACACAGCATGCGCAGAGCTGGACCCACCCTTTAGTCCAAAGGTTCATCTGCCAGGGCCTAGCAAGCTTGGACGCTGGCGGCAAAGTCCTTAGGATGCAGGTTTTATTAGAGTGTCCTTCTCTTAGATGGAAGGCCTCACAGGGCTAAATGAGCTCCATCTGCCCAGGTTTGGAATCAGAGTTGTCCTTCTCCTAGGATGACTGCCAGAAGGCTAATGAGGACATCCTACCCACACAAAGATTATAAGAACATGGGTATCACTCCTCACACTTTACCGTGGGCAGTGAGTTTAATGCTCCCTCTGCTGTTGGCACAGTTATTGCACCGGGGGCCACAGAGGACCCCAAGTGATTTTCAGACTGTGCCTGAAAATTAACAAATAAGTTATAAAAGTCATTGTATCTCAAGAATCCCAAATGAAATTAAACAGTAGTTTGGCAGCTAGGATTCTTAGAGACTCCAGCCACTACTGATTTTACTACTGTTTATGGCACTGTTTGTGCCAAACATATGTTAGTTAAAGTGAGGGAACCCATGGCTGTAATTGTGTACTTTGCAGTGCAGCTTGGCTTTATGTGGTTTTTTATTTATTCCAACAGAAAACTGCAAGGATGGGGTTCTCTGACAAAAAGGACACTGTTTGGGGTTACATTCACATGTCCTTGAAAAAACACAACAGTTACATCATTCTAATAATTTCAAAGTTTCTTCCTAAATACACAATAGCTGGATGCAAAACACCTCTCTGGCTTACTAAATCCATCTCTTGCCAAGCAGAGATGTTACCTCAAGGAGACCTCCATTGCCTGCTCTTGCAAAATGAGTACTCATACATACATGCCTACATGTCTGGCCACATAGTTTAATCAGGCACAGTCTGAAAATCACTTGGGGTCTTCTGTGGCCCCTGGTGCCATAACTGTGCCGACAGCAGAGGGAGCATCAAATTCATTGCCCACGGTAAAGTGTGGGGAGTGAAACCCATGTTCCTATAATCCTTGTATGGGTAGGATGTGCTCATTAGCCTTCTGGCAGTCATCCTAGGAGAGGGACAACTCTGATTCCAAACCCGGGCAGATGGAGCTTGTTTAGCCCTGTGAGGCCTTCCATCTAAGAGAAGGACACTCTAATAAAACCTCCGTCATTAGGACTTGGCTGCCAGCGTCCAAGCTTGCTAGGCCTTAGGATTAAAGGGTGGGTCCAGCTCTGCGTATGCTGTATCTCACCTAAAAAAAATCCACTGTGCAGGCTCAAGGGAGCTATCTGCTACCCTCTTTTTATCAGCACACTTGTAAAAGGCGCTGATGAGGAGCATGGATGGAGCCCTCTCTGGATCTTCATTCGCAAAGCCTAGCCATACATACTTAGTTTAATCCTGACAAACATGCTCAGAACATCCATAGACAGAGGCAGCATGAATGGCCTCATCCTGTTTCTCCTCTCTGTCTGAGCAGGATGGAAGTTCTTCACAGGTGAGAATATACATACTCGCAGGTAAGAATACACATACACACATGTGCTATGTGATTTCTTTCAGCAGCTGGACGCAAACACCCAGTTTACCCAGTACCTGTCCCTGGATCCCAACCTCCCCAGTTTCTGGCACCTAGGCATTTCAGCAACCTGTTGATAGCACCTCCAAGACTACAGTCCCACTCTGCCTGCTGGTGCTCAGATCTACACACATATATGCAAAAAGAAAGCTGACTGGGACTCCCGTGACCCCCAGTAGACACTCCCCATAGACTTGTCCTTGGAGAAACCCCCTTAGGTCCCTGTCCACACCACCTGCTCGTCAGCTTATCTGGGTTGACCTCAGCCAACATTTACACACTCACTCACTCACCCGTGCTGGTTTCTGGTACTGCAGTGCAGTCACATAGGCTCTGGCCCTGATCTCTCCTGGGGCTGGCACTTAGATTCACTCACTGTGGTCTCACCCGTCACTGGTCCTCAAGAACACATGCCCTCCAGCCCATGGTCCAGCTCAGCTGCTGGCACCCTGATCTCACTTGCCCTAGGCTGGCATCATCCCCTCCCAGGCATCTAGGACCCTTGTGGGGGTACAAGCCAGAAAGTCCACTATTTTTGCCTCACCAGCTCTGTTTGTCCCTTTGCTTCTCTATTTTACCACAGTTGTTCCTCCCTAAATCATCTAAATCCATCCCCTTCTATATCTCTGTTTTCTTTCCTGAACATTCCATACTATGTCTTGTACAATCCCAAAATGCTCTTCCCCAACATCCCACAACATGTCCCACACCTCAGGCAACATCCCTTTCAGTCTGGAACAGGACTGTTGACACACTGTCAACTTTTAAAAGATGTTTTGACAGCATGATTCAAACATGAGAGTTAGTCTTGTTATTTTCAAGGATATCAGATAAAATGGATGAAGCTAATCCAACATCTGATTGTAGACAGTGGGCTATGGCATAGTAAGATCCCTTGAAAATGTCTGAACTGTAAGAAAAGTTGTTTGTGCCTGATGCACATCTGTGGCCACATATCACTCCAAAAGAAAATGGTTGTGAAAGACAAAATCCATCTAGAAAGCAGTAGTAGAGACAAGGAATGCTTTTCAGAGGTACCCATAATTTTTAGTTGTGAATTTCCATACACAGTGAAAACTCTCAGTGCAACACCCTGTGTCCAGCTAGCAGCAGGCACAGTATTATATTCTCACAAAATAAAGCCAGAATCTCTTTGAAAATATTTTTCTCTATCGGTTGTCAGGAAGGCATGTTACTGAATCCATTAATTCTACTGAGACTCTCTAAAGAGCTTTTTAGGGAAGCCAGCAAAATATAATCTTCTCTGTCTAGGCTTCATTCTGCCCTTAATGTTCTTTTCCTTTGAGGCCTATATCAGGTAGTAGTACATCCATACTCTGTAGTGCTGAACTATTTGAATCTTGTTTATTTTCTTTGTCATAGCCTTCTATCACTCTTACGATGACATTTTTAAATCCACTAAAGGAATTTTCTGAACTGTTGTAAGACATCACCAAAAATAGAGGATGGAGAGGCATTATTATTTTATCTCTCCTTTTTGTTGTTCAGTTGTTGGGATTTTCTTGGAGATCTCAGTTTTTTCTCACATGATTTATTTTTTTTACCTTCACAAAAATGGATACTGAAGATAGTTAAACTTAGGTATATTTCTTTATCTGGAACTACCAGAACCAATACAGCTATATCTGCTAATAGAAATGCAAAAAAACCTCCTGGAGATGTTTTTCTTCTGCATGAAATAACACATATGTTGCTAGTAGAAGAATCTCTGTTTTCAGGTTCATCAGCAGAGAAATCTGGCAAATACTGACTTCTTTGCCTGCTCTTTTCTAACAAAAGACTTGTGCACACACTTCTATCCAAGCACTTATGAATAAAAGGATTTATGAGTTCATGAATTAATAATGACAACACACAGAGGTGTCTGTGAAGAGGAGAGGATAATAGATGAGTTTCACTCATATCATAGAACCACAGAATGTTCTGAGTTGGAAGGGACCCACAAGGATCAAGTCCAACTTCCATGTATTCGCAGGATAACTCTGTAAGTCACACCATGTGTCTAAAAGCCTTGTCCAGATGCTTCTTAAATTCTGTCAGGATTGATGCTGTGACAGGTTTAATTATGCCATAGTTGCATGTATTTTTTTCAAGAATTTTATGTTTTTCTTTTTTTAAATATGCACATTTTACAAGATTTCCAGATTTTAAAAGATATTGGATGCTTACCAACTTAAATGTTTGTTTGCAATCTTTCTTTCCTAGAAATTGTTTTAAGGATGTTCCCTGTTTATGATTGTCCGTGACTTCACTTTCATTGCCACTTGATGGCTGACACTACCGTCAATTCATGTGAAAACCCAGAGTTCTTTCAGTATTATTACTCAGAACCAGTTGCCTAGAACAATAGGAAGAATTTAAATAGTATCTTACCTAAATTTAGACAGGTGTGATGTTTTTATGTAATAGTTACAAAGTACTTTAAAATGCAGCAGCATAGAGTTGTATTTTATGTTATCAGGACCTGTCCTTATATTATTAACACTGATCATCTTTAATCTTATAAGCCACAAAACCTGAACTTTTATGTGCGTGCAAAATGCAATCTATATAATTAAAATCAGCTGGCTAGTGTATGTGAGTGACAGTATGCTGTTTGGCAAATAGAAAATTTCAGGGAATATCCCACAGTTTTGTAAGTGTGAATGAATGAAAGTGAAAATTGAAAATACATTCTGTTAACCAAGTATATACCTTTAGGATATAATTTGGCAAACCTTTTACTTTAGTCTTTCTTCATTTTCATTTGACTCAATCCAAGCACCAATAAAGTGTAACTAAGTCCATTCAGATTATGTGGAAGAGTGTACTTAGCTTTGAAGGAAAAATGTTGCTTGAAATAAAGTAAAACTCAGCTGTGCTAAAAGTGAGACCCAAAAAACAAATAATCAGCAAAAATTAGCCTTGTTTATAGCTCAGCAAGATGTCTGTCTTAAAAACGCTTATATTTTTCTGACCCTGTGAACTGACTTCCAATTTGAGGCTGGATCACAGCCTTTGTGTTTCTGAAGCACATCTGCCAGTGTACACTTATTCAAAAGGAGCACAGTTTGTATGATCCTGGATTGCTCCCAGTATGAAGAAATGCAAAAGAACTGAAGGTGACTGTGAGAGTCAATTGAAAAAGGCATTCCTGATGTAAAAAACCCTAAACAAATAAAAAAATCCTAATGCAAATGCACCATCAATGATGCAGAAGATAAAGCTAATCAGAAGGGCATCTTGATTTGGTTCATACCTTTGTCCAATCTGAATTGGTAGATCCCTTCAAAAAGATAGTCTAAACCACTATTTCAAAGAGAAGATGCTTTAATTCTTGTTTACCAGGACAACTTGACTTTGCATATGTAATTAAACATGAACTGGATCATGGATTGGATTTAGGTACATTCACTTCTTAGGTAAGGATGGTAAATTAAATATTCATTATGCAAGAACATTTGTTGTTTGTATGAATCAAGCAGAAAGTGGGTATATTTTTGTTTGCTGTTTCCATATCCTAAGCAGGCTACAGAATTACTCTCAGTAAGTATTTAAGTATACTACACAAGGTGAATGATATTCAACAGGAGCGACTGAGAGCAACTCACTGCAGAACACCTGGAGGAATAGTATTTAGGCTCCTCAGACTTAATCTACCGACAATAGGAGAGAATGGTATTCCCAAATTCAGGTACAGACTATAATGTCTCAACCACTTTACTGCCAGAATGGAGGTGAAAAATTCTTTTAAGCAGAAGAGCATTTAAATCCAAGTACCTTCTATAAATACTTTCCAAAAGGAAGATGCTTGCTACTCCTCTGCAGCTAATGTGCATGCATTGCTTTTTGCGCACATTTCTCAATGTGATAGAAATATTTTTTTTTCCATAGTAACTTGAATGTTGAAGTAAATAAACCAAAATGAAGGTGCTGTTTTTACCTCTACTGAGTCCTTATGAAACTGGGTTTGTTCAGAAATACTTTTTTTCTGATATTTGACATGAATTTCAAGGCAAGGAAGGCAAGGAAGTAACTAAACATTATAGTATATACTTTTACCAACCTCACTGGCAGGAGGAATGGCATTGGGGTATGTAACAACCAAATTAAGACATTGTGTCCATATATATAATAAATGCTATAACTGATATTTTATGAAAATATGTTCAATTTAATTATTATTGTACTTGTGCTGTCATTTTAATAAATAATCATTAAAATGTGTTGTAGTTATGCATCATTTTTAGCTTAACATTTTTAACTGCACCATCTTTGTAGAAGCCTCAGAGCATTCTCGACTAAGAAGGTAAGTCTTATTTTGCTTTTCTGCATAATAGGATGAGTATTAACATCGGATACTAGTACTCTGAGATTGCAGAGCCTTCATACTTTCCCTGTTGTGTGCTTTTTTTCTCTTCATAAATATACAAAAAGCCATCTCATTGCTCTGTTTCAAATTTCTTCTTGACACTGTTCTTCTGAAAGACCTTAAAACCCCCATGGAAATGACTAAGTGTGCTGAGACCTCTGTTTTTCATTGGACAATCGTAATTATTCTTACAGTAGATGTTTTATATTGTATCAAACCTTCTTATCTAACACAGATTTTAAAGAAACAAATTTTGCCTAGGGGGGTTTCAGAGCATAAGCCTCTTCCAGCACAGTGCAGCCATGGCACACCAGCCCTACTGTGACGAGCAGGCAGATAGTGCAGCAGTGAGCACACTCATTTCCTCACACGAAGCCAGAGCTCCTCGCTGCATACCCTTATCTGGCCATGTCTTCTGCTTCCATGAGTATCAAAAGCTGGAGGTCAATCAAGGCATACAGGATAAGGAGCCAGCAAGAAGTTGTGGTGTATCTCTAATGATTCAGGAGCATAAACATTATGGTAAAGCAACACAAGGGAGGGTTTAATGGGGAGGTAAAATTCCCCTGAATTCTACTACAAGGCTGTAACATGTGCACTTGATGTGTCCTCATGTCTCTTCCTGTGACAATAATTCCCTCCCTGAAGTGCAGAATGATACTTTCCCATTCCTACTGCTCCTATGCTTCCTTACACACAGTAAAGCTGTTTTCTAAGATCTCATACAATTGCTAAAAGCAGTATCTATATCATGAATGGTGACTCTTCTTCCCCAGCAGACTAAAGTTCCAATAAAAGGTAGATTGCGCAGGTTTGCAGTTTTTTTCATAAAAAGAAAACTTGTAAAAGTAGTATGTACAGTAAAGTTCATATTTGCATCTATTGAACACAGGAACAACAGCAGCACTATATATGTCAACATGTTACTAATTCTTTGTTGACATTTCACAGGAATTTGTTTAATTTCTTAGGCTTTTGAATGAAAGAAATGTATTATTATATGTTTAAATAAATATTACCATTTGGTTGTGAATGTGAAAAGGATTATCCCAGAAAAAGGCCAGTACTCATTTTAAAATACAAAATGAATGCAAATGCTATGGATATTAATCCAGGTAAAAGTAGAAGTATTGACTTAATGTGTCCAAATCACAGTAAACTCTACTTTATTCTGTGAAATAGAACACAATCTCTTTATTTCTTTTTTTTTTTCTTGTCATTGGTGAAGAATTTTTGTTGGTCAATTTTTTCCTTCTAGAAGTGCCAACTTCATGTCAGCGATTCTGCATGCTTTGCACAGTAGATGACAGTACACATTTTTTTTTAGTTTAACTGCTGACTCTATCCACATTTTGCCTGATATGCTTTTCTATCCCTACCTTCACCTTCTACACCCTGTGAAAATAAAAGATAAAAAATAGATTAAATGCAAGGGAGCTGAAGAAACGGAAATAATCACACAGGTTTGCTTTCCTGCACCTAAAGTAATATTGTCTCTTTCTCCAGTAAAAATAATCTCTCATATACATGTTGTGTTCAAATGAATGTTTATCATTAAATTACAGAAATGCAAGGCCACATTCTGACTTAGTCTCTTCTTATTCAAATATAGTAATTGCAGTTAAAGATAACTTTTGATATGTGTAAAGGGAGAAGACTCTGGCCCAAAAAGTTTCTAGGACATATTAATTCTGTGTATTGACCGTGATTGTTATTTGAACTGGCTGTCTTAAGATTCTTCTAAAACAATTGTATTCCACAATTATGATTCTTAGTGCCTGTTGCAAATGAAACCTTTATTTTCCACAATAGAAAATATTAGTCCTGATTACAATCAGTTTGATACCCTAAAGGATATATTTTTCTCTTCGTATTTTAAAAAGAATTAGTAGAATTACTTTTTCCCTCCCCCCAAAATATACTTTCTTTCTTATCACAAAAAGAAATAGAGGGATCCATCAGTATATGGTTTGGCATTGATTTCTATCAGGAGAGTTTATTAATGCATTTCTGTGGCACAGACATTTTCACTATGTCCATGTATGTGTTTTTTTCATATCTGAAACAGAGACCTTTTCTCTCTTTTTCTCTTCTTTTCTGGCAAGTTGAATAGAAGGATCTATTTTTTGACAGGCTGCCACTTCCAAGAGGGCATAAAATCTGCATTTCCTTTCATCTATCTGGACTAGTGGATTATCCTTCAATCTGCTTAGTGACAGGGATACTTTATATCCTTTGAGTTCTTAAAACTAATGTAACAACAACAGGTGTGTTTCTAAGATTTGGAACGTGTTGGAGGGCATAAGGTTTCATCACATGGGTGATTGATAAAATAAAATCATTTTCTTTGCTTTGTTTGGGTTTTTTTTTCACAGCGACCTCATTTTAGCAACCAACAGTATCATAATAAGGAAATCATGCTTTGAATTTTTGCTTTGTTTTGTGATAAAAGCACATCAAACAAAAAAGTTGGAAGCCTGCCCATATTATTTGATCAAGTTTCAGAAGGGAGGAGGGATGGGAAAGAAGATAAGAAAAGAAAGGAATTAATTAGAGCAGCAAAAGGCTGTGTAAAGAGGATTTTTATGATGGTCTCAAGTGTAATGCTAGAATAAGAAACAAATTTTAATTTAAAAAAATAAAATCTGTAGAAGAAAGTACTGTTCCAGTTAACTGCCTCCAATCTTCCAACTTCCAGACTAATTCTAACAGGTCTAAAGTAAAGGACTCACCAGCATTCCTGTCTCACCAACAGAAATATCAAAGAAACTGGAAAGAACAGCTACTATTCCTCAGTGAGCCTGGCCCAGGTTTCCTGGGCCACATGTGTGGTAGCACTGAATTTTTTGCTGCAGGTGTTTCAAGGAGGTAATCAGCAAATGATGAGAGACAGCAAGCAAAGAAAAAAAGCAATCCACCCCAAGCTAAGAGAAAAATTAAGGTGAAAAACCACAATTTTACCTACAGAAAATGTTTGTACAGTTCTATTACAATACTGACTTTCAGCAAGGCTGGAGTTTAAGTATTCTGCACAGGTTTTGCATGGTCTTTCTTTCTCTAGGTCTTTCATTTTTTAATCTACCTTTCTATTTTTTTACTCACTTGAGTACAATCAATTTTATTAACAATTCTGCTGTGTATTGCAGAATGTATGAGTCAATTAATTTTTTGTTTCCTAAAAACCTTATTACTCCATGGTTTTGTTTCCATGTAACCTTTAATGATTCTTAGTCTTTTCAAACTTGTCTGACACATTTAATCCCTTCTGTATGTCCTTCTCAATAAAGATGTAGAGACTCCTCATGCCCTCCATTTGGAGCTCAACTGAGATTTACATAGTATCTAGTGTAAGTCCTGGCTCTGTCCGTAACTGTGAACTTTAGGCTGAAAGTCTCTGGGAATTTTTGGATCTTATTATTTGTTTCTGGTAGTGCCAACAATGCATGAAGCATTTGTAGTTATTCAATACCATACAGTCACCATGCAAAGATGAGCAAACCGTCTAAATGGAGTAAGCTCAGAGGAGAAAAAGAACAAAGGAATGTTTATACAAATCTTCTAGTTCTCTCCCTGAGTAACTAGCAAGCTGTAGTAAGTATTTTGCATTCTCAAGCTAGGGATATGATAAAGGGAAAAAAAACTTTGTCTTTTAATTATATTCATTGCATTTTTGAGTTTGTTTGTTGTTTTTTTTTCATTTCTCTTTGCAGGTTTTATACCTTAAGGCAAGTAGATATTTATTTCATTCTCCTCTTTGTCAAATGGAAAATGGTACTAAATGCTTTGGAAATTTTGGATTTAGATATTGATTCTAGAAGACACTTAATTGTCTGTTTAAGTTTCAGAATACCCTGAGCATATCTGAAACACAAATACAGGTTTCAGCAGCAGAACACACAAGAATAAAGAGAATTTCTGGAGATGGTGGTTGTGCAAGCCAAACTAAACAGTAGAGGTTGATGGGGAATGAAAAGCTCATTTTTTAGGCCTGAAAAGACCAGAAACAAAGACCATGATTTTTAAAGCTGAAAATAGATTGCTAAAGCATGGGCAGCAGCTTAGAAAAGGAAGCAAGATACAAGACTCAAGCAGGTGAAATGAGTGAGAGGTAGCCCTTAAGTTCACTAGGCTTTACATTGATGTCCTAGTTTGATATCAGCAATAAGTCATTGGAAGCACTGAGAATAGAAAAAAGAGAATAACATAAAAGAAATAAAACACTGTAAGAATGAGAAAGAGGAGAGGACAGAAAATCTCCACAGCATGAAATAACAATTCAAACAGGGAAAGGAAATCTGTTTCCTTTGAAACAGTCCAAAAGCAAAAACCACTGGCAAAAGTGTGAAAGATGCACTGAGGTCAAGCAGGCTAAGAAGAAGGAAAAGTCATCCACCGAAGCTGTGGGATATAACACTTGGCAAAGTCCTGTGCCACCCACATGAATATGGCTCAAGTTTGCAGCTAGTAAGACGATTTTCAAAGTAACTATTACATATTTGGACTAAAATAACATAGCTCAAACATTAAGAAGTGGATTCATTTTCTAGTATACATTTCCTTGACATTGCTGCAATATAATCAGCTTTCTGCACCAAGATTAGTAGTGGAACCCTGAGGACTCTGCAGTGCTGTGACAGGGGTAACAATGAAAGGTCCATTTTAAATGGACTTTCAAACTCACTATTTTAATTTTTTAAGTGTGAGCTTTGCTTGACAATTGTTATCATAAATTTGCTTTATATTATACAGATTTAGAATTAATTCCAAATGTAAAGTAAGCAGAAGTTATTAAATTAGAAGGTAGATGCTCCCATGAGATAACTGCATAGAAGATGCGAGAAACCTCATATTACGAGAAAAAGGCAGCTGTTATTAGGCTAATAAATGTCTAGTCCCAGGTACTGTTAACAGCTGTGGTCCAACAGTGGGACCTACAAGGTATGCTACATGGCCTGTCTGTACTTACCAACTGTTCCTCTTTTAATCTCTAGCTTAACAGACAAAGCATGCTAAGTCACAGAATCACAGAATCACAAAGGTTGGAAGAAACGTCTAAGATCATCAAGTCCAACCATACTTCTAACATACCACTAAACCATGTCCCTAAGTAGAGCATTTAAATGTCTTTTAAATGCCTCCAGGGACTGTGACTCCACCACCTCCCTGGGCAGCCTATTTCAGGCCTTAACAACCCTTTCAGTAAAGAAATTTCTCCTTATATATAATCTAAACCTCCCCTGCTGCAACTTGAAGCCATAAGTCAACAAAGGGTAA
Organism: Bucco capensis; assembly: GCA_013396975.1. NCBI lineage: Eukaryota > Metazoa > Chordata > Aves > Piciformes > Bucconidae > Bucco > Bucco capensis. The sequence continues at coordinate 20,845 of VWZO01019652.1, read as the reverse complement.
GAAAGGTATCCTATATTCTCTAGGATTATGGAGGGTATCTTCTGAATAGTACAAGGTTTTTCTTAGAAATACTAGTTATTTACAAAGCCAGTTGATATATCTTGTTAAGGGTCCAGCTTACAAAGCAGCATATTGTTGTGCATGGGGCATGACTTCAGTTTTAAAGAGACTTCATGATGGTGTTGAAAAATCCTGCAGCAAGATTTCAAACATTAGTATGTCCACAGTGTTAATGTATCCAGAACAATTCAGAAAAACTTTCAAAAGCAGCTAACAGAGTTTCAAACTTGCAAAATTTTAATTTTAAATTAAAAATTTAAATTTAAACTAAATTTAAAATTTAGTTTAAAAATAATATTTCATTCTGAACTTTCCACTGACATGTTTAATATATTTTATGTCCTTGAAACCAAATGGTCTAATCAATTAAAGTCCATTTTATTTCAAACTTAGGGTGGAAATAAAAATTAAAATGTTTCAAAATAAATAATTTTATATCTATACATAGGTTAGGTATATAAAAATTAACGATCCACAAATCCTCTTTCATTCAGTTTTACTCTAAGGCCTTTTCCAAGTCAATGCTTTCTACAGTGCTATTTCCCACTCCATACATACGATGTATGACCCTTTTCTTGTTATATGGCCTTATATATTTTCAAACAAACTTTACTATCTATTTACCAAATGACACATAGCAATCTTTTTTACTAACTTATCCCTACTATTACTTACTGGTCTACTAATGTTCATTTCACCCACAGATTTAGCTGTATTGATTTTATATTTTCTTCTAGAACATTGATAAAGACACTGAACAACACTGATCCTTGATGAATGCACATAGCAGGACAGTCTGTAAACTATACACATTCTGTAAGTACTTGTAGAGTGCTTATATATGCTATAATAAGCTAACAGAATGCATAATTAATTACATAATACAAACCCCTATATCACACAACCCTGTGTCACACAAATCTTAGCATAATCTCGGAGGATCTAGAGAATAAGTCTTATGATGAGTGGCTGAGGGAACCGTGGTTGTTTAGTCTGGAGAAGATAAAACTCAGGGAAGACCTTTATTGCTCTTTACAAGTACTTGAAAGGAGGTTGGAGCAAGATGGAGGTAGGTCTCTTCTCCTGGGTTAACAGTGAGAGGACGAGAGGAAATGGCCTCAGTTTGCACCGGTGGGGGGGTTAGATTGCATGTCAGGAGAAGTTTCTTCACTGAAAGGGTTGCTAAGTCTTGGAACAGGCTGCCCAGGGAAGTGGTTTTATCACTGTTCATGGAGGTGTTTAAGAAATGTATAGATGTTCTACTTAGGGACATGGTTTAGTGGCATGTTAGTGATAGGTAGATGATTGGACTTGATGATCTTAGAGATCTCTTCCAATCCTAATTATTCTGTGTTTCTATGATTCTATATGTGTTTCTAACATAAAGAAGTATAGAAATTACAACATATATAGACTGATATCATTTCAGGGATAATGAATCTTCTCAACAGATCTTGTAATATTTCACAGAACCATTTGAGAGAGGTATCTGCAACATGGTAACAACATTTGCTTTGAGGTACTTGACACCACAACAACTACAGATCATTCTGATTTATATATGTTTAGGACCTTCACATTTTATTTTATCTGTTCTACTTGTTTTCTGTTTTCTTGTTGGTGGTGCTTTTTCTGACAAATTTAATTATTCTGTTATCCAACTTGTCCACTTCCCTAGTATTTCAACAATATTTTTTCAAAGATTTGCATATTTTCTGAAGCATTCTTTCTACTAAAAAGAGTTTGGAAACTTACAACCCATGTGTCCCTGACTCTCATGAAAATTTCATAGTGATTTAGGCATAGTGGTAATTGGGCCACAGAGATATGACACGTTTTTCTTAGTACAGTTCTCACAGGACTAGAAATGATTGCTGCTACTTTTATACATCTCTGCATGGATGGAAGCAAATGCTTAATCTATGACCTATCTAATGTTCCAGAAACAAATTTGAAGAGGAGACTATCACTGCAGGTTCCTTTGTCTGAATATGGTTCTTCCACATCTACCACAGGGTAGGCTTTCCCCTGTATCACTGGGGTGTGTGTTTGCTCTTGTCAGCTGAAGAATGTTTGCCCATAGTCTCCATGCAGAGTAGCTTATTTATCAGCCTGTCTCTGCTGTGCATGGAGCATGGTGTATAGATCCCTGAGCTAGCAGAGATGAGACTTAGTAAATCCACATGGTGTGGATCAGCTCTACAGCTGACCTAACAAGCTCTGATTCAGAGCTATCTTTATTAGCTTGAATGCACTGCTGCACAAATGTGGCTTAACCTACAATCAGACCCAAGCTGATTCACATCCAGTCAGCTCAGGGAGCTCTGCATCATGCATCCATTGCTTCTGGTTATGGTTATCACATTGACAGGGCTTTTCCTGAAACTTTCAGGGAGAGCCTTTGCCCCCAGGGGATCACACAGCACCTTCTCCTGTGAGGAAGCAGTTCAACCTGTCCCCCAAGAGTGCAGCTGTGGGCGGAGCCAGCACAAGCCAGTATGTTTGGAAAGCTGGCACGTTCATAGCGTGCATCTTTTTTTTTTTTTCTCTGTAAGGAAAGTAACTATGGTTTCCACCAGGCAGAATGTTTTGCGTTACACTGTTGCCAAAGTGGACATGGGACCCCAGACTGAGTGCCAACAGAAGCATGCAGCTGTCCAGGTCACATGCTGCCAGGGAATGCCAGAGCCTTTCCCTGGCAGCAGGTGACAGTTCTGAGAGCTGCTGTGTGCACTGTAAGCAGGTTGATGACCTCCTCTGCTGGGTCACACAGCTGCAAGAGGTTGTTGAAAGATTGAGGAGTATCAGTGAGGCCAAACAGAAGATTGACTGGTGGAGCCAGGCTTTGCCCTCCCTGAAACAGAAATGGGGGCACCCATCTGATAGTACTCAGGATCAGAGGGGCCCTCTATCCCGCCCTGTCAGACCAGAGGCAGTAACACAGATATGGGGAGCAAATGGAAGATAGTCCAAGGTCAAGGCATCAAACAAACTCCCTTCTTGCCCATCTCATCCCCCCCAGTGCCACTACAGAACAGATTTGAGGCCGTGGTTGAGATAGATCTGTCTAATGAAGACATGGATGATGAACAGCCTGTAGCAGAGGTACATCCACACTCAACAAAGCTCACTGCTCCTATCACAACATCAGCCACAAAGAAAAAAACAAAGTTTATAGTCATAGGTGACTCCCTTCTGAGAGGAACAGAAGGGCCANCCCTTCTGAGAGGAACAGAGGGGTCAATATGTCGGCCAGACCCTTTTCATAGGGAGGTATGCTGTCTCCCTGGAGCCAGGGTTAGGGATGTTACTAGGAAACTCCCCAGCCTGGTGTAATCCTTGGACTACTATCCACTACCAATCTTCGTGCAGGAGGAGAGGAAGTAACAACCAGTAGTCCTAGAGCAATAAAAAGAGATTTCAGGGCCTTGGGACAAGTGTTGAAAGATTCTGGGGTGTAAGTTATCTTTTCATCCATTCTTCCAGTCACAGGCAGGGATGTAGGAAAGAACAACTGCATCCAGTCTGTTAACATGTGGCTCCATGGTTGGTGTCACCACCACAAATTTGGGTTCTTCAACAATGGTTTGGCCTACAACACCGGGACTATTGACACTGAACAGAAGATATCTTTCTCAAAGGGGAACAAGGGTCTTTGCTCAGGAGATTGCAGGACTAATCAACAGGGCTTTAAACTAAGTATGATGGGGAGGGGGGGATAATAATATCAGCAGTCTTTCATATGACAAGCTGGGGAGGGGGGACACCAGAGTTGGTGGGAAGGAGGCTAGTAAGGGTCTTCAGCCTGTTGCCCTGCAACATGCAGCACAGTCAAAGGCTCATGGAATTAAATCAGCAGCTCCTGAGGTTGTAGCAGTCAACAGGGAAACATGAGGGTATCATCTTAAGGGAATGAAGGAGTGTTTGTCTGGAAAGGAGACATGGCCAACTGCTCAGCTAAAGTGCCTCTACATGAACGCATGCAGCATAGGCAACAAACAGGAGCTGGAAGCTACTGTGCTGCTAGAAAGCTATGACATAGTGGCCATTACGGAAACCTGGTGGAATGAATCCTACGACTGGAGTGTGACTATCCGAAGTTACAAGCTATTCAGAAGGGACAGGAGGGGAAGGAGGGGTGGAGGTGTTGCCCTCTTTGCTAAAGAATGGATTGAATGTGAAGAGTTGTCCCTAAAGAATAGACAAGAGCAAGTTGAAAACGTATGGGCAGGAATTAGAGATCAAGGGAACAAGGGAGACCTTGTGGTTGGAGTCTACCACAGGCCTCCAGATCAAGAGGAGTCTGTTGATGAAACATTCCTGCTCCAGCTACAGGAGGCATCAGGCTCACAGGCTCTTGTCCTGCTGGGGGACTTCAGCCACCCCGACATTTGCTGGAAAAACAATACAGCAAGCGTAGGCAATCCAGAAGGCTCCTAGAGTGTCTCGACAAGAACTTCCTAACACAAGTAATAGACACCCCTACCCAGGGGCTGCAATACTAGATCTACTGGTCACCAGTGCAGGTGAGCTCATTAGGGATCTCAAGATTGGAGGCTCCCTGGGCTGCAGTGATCATGCACTGGTGGAATTCACAGTCCTGAGGGACACTGATCAGCCAAGAAGCATAGTCAGGACCCTGACTTTCAGAAAAGCAAAATTCCAGCTCTTTAAAGAGTTACTCAGAAGGATACCCTGGGAAATAGTCCTCAGGGACAAGAAAGCAGAACAGAGGTGGCAGATATTTAAGGACATTTTCCATAGAGCAGAAGAGCTCTCGATCCCCAGGTGTAAGAAATTTGTAAGAAAGGGAAGAGACCAGCATGGTTTAATCAAGACCTGCTGGTCAAATTTAAAACCAAGATGGAGCTGCACAGACTGTGGAATCAGGGACAAGGATCTTGGGAAGAGTATAGGGATGCTGCCCGATAGTGTAGAGATGAAGTCAGGAAGGCTAAAGCACAGCTAGAGCTCAACTTAGCAAAGGATGCAAAGAATAACAAGAAGGGATTCTACAGGTACATCAGTGAAAAGAAGGTGGTCAGAGAAAACATTCCACCCCCCGAGGAGCAAGAATGGATACCTAATAACAACAGATGAGGAGAAGACTGAGGTTCTGTCTTCACTGGCAACCTCTCTCCCAACACCTCCCAAGCTAATAAACCACAAGGTGAGGACCAGGGCAGTGAAGTCCCTGCCAACAGCTCCCAAGCTAATAAAACAAAGGACGGGGACAAAGGCAGTGAAGTCCCTCCCACTATATGTGAAAATCAGGTTCATGACCTCCTGAGGAATATGAACATACATAAGTCTATGGAACCTGATGAGATGCACCCAAGAGTCCTAAAAGAATTGGCTGATGTAGTCGCCAAGCCACTCTCAATAATATTTGAGAAGTCCTGGCAGTCAGGTGAAGTCCCTAGTGACTGGAAGAAGGGGTATGTTACACCCATTTTCAAAAAGGGTATAAAGGAGAACCCTGGTAACTACCGACCTGTTAGCCACACCTCTGTGCCTGGGAAAATCATGGATCAGGTTCTCCTAGAAGGTCTGATATGGCGCAAGGAGGAGAGGGAGGTGATCAGAGACAGTCAGCATGGATTCACTAAGGGCAGATCCTGTCTGACGAACCTGGTGGCCTTCTACACTNAAGCTGGACATGAGCAAACAGTGCATGCTGGCAGCCCAGAAGGCCAATCGCATCCTGGGCTGCATCAAAAGAAGCGTGACCAGCAGATCGAGAGAGGTGATTCTGCCACTTTACTCTGCTCTGGTGAGACCTCATCTGGAATACTGTGTCCAGTTCTGGAGCCTTCAATACAGAAAGGACATGGACCTGATGGAGTGGGTCCAGAGAAGGGCCACAAAGATGATCAGGGGGCTGGAACACCTCTCCTCGAGGACAGGCTGAGGGAGCTGGGATTGTTCAGACTGGAGAAGAGAAGACTTTGTGGGGAGCCTACTAGTGACCTTCCAGTATCTAAAGGGAACTTTCAAGAAGGCTGGAGAGGGCCTGTTTACAAAGGCCTGTAGTGAAAGGACAAGGGGCAATGGTTTTAAGTTGGAGAAGAGTAGATTTAGACTGGATATTAGGAAAAAGTTCCTCACCAAGAGGATGGTGGAATACTGGAACAGGTTGATCAGGCAGGTGTTGGAGACCCCTTCCCTGGAGGTATTCAAGGTGAGGCTTGACAGGGCTCTGGGCAACCTGCTCTAGTTGGGGATGTCCGTTCCCACTGCAGGGGGATTGGACTAGATGACCTCCAGAGGTCTCTTCCAACCCAAACCATTCTATGATTCTATGAAGCTCACCGTAACAACACAGCATTGAAAGGTTTGGGGTTTTTCCTAGCACAGTTATTGACCAATGTTTCGGCTAGGTAAATATGAATGTTTCTTGGAAACTTTGATTTTTGAATAAGCTACTGGTAGTTTGGTTTTGTATTAAAGAATTACTATGTAGTGTTCATTTGTTTGGATCTTTGGATTTGTTTGGATCTTTACCACTAATCCACAGCCAGCCATTCCCCTAAAAAGACAGAGCTTCCTTGACATAGAACACAGAAATGTACAAGAGCACCTGTTTCTCAAAATGATTTTAAAGCTGTTTGTTATTGTGAACTTATAATTTCTAGGAATGCTGGACAACAGAAGGTTAAAACTAGAAAGGTCTATTCTTTCTGCATAATTAAAGCCATGTATCCCCATTCCATCCATATAATACCCATAATTACATGCAAATCATGTGTTTTTCATCTGTTTGTACAATCTGTTGCAATAATTAAATGCAGTAGAATATTTTTAAGAGCTCAGAGACATCAATATGAAACATATATATTCTGCTGCAGTGTATTGACCTGTCTGGATTTCAGGTGCTCACCAAGCTGCTCTGTCACTCCTTCTCCTCACATGGCAAGGGGAGAAAATGTATAGCAAAAAGTTCATGCGTCAGGATAAGGACAGGGAGAGATCACTCATCAATTACCATCTGTCCTGATTTGGGTTAAAACAGAACAAATTGTGTTAAGTGATTTTACTTTTCAGCTAAAGCTCCTCTAATTAACTGCACTTTCTGAAACTGACAGCATGTTTAGCAGACACGGCCTGCTTCTAGCAGTGATGTTTAGATTTACTACCAAGGATCGGTATGCAGACCAAGGTAACTGCTAAATCTTGTGTACCACGCTGGGGGGTGACGAATAAAAGGGCTGCACCTTCAGGGAGGAGCAGATAGTTCAGGTGACCCTAAAGTGTGAAACTAAGTATTGCATTCCATATAAGTTATATTCAGTATAATGCTGAGGGTCAGTTACTTACTCTTCCCTTTTCTTCTTCAACAGCTGGCATCTGAGGAGGACTCTCTCTGTTTTGCCTTCGATCCTGATCCAGGAGTTCCTGAATCCAGTTCTGGGATGCAGGCCCCCTCTGTCTCCACCAAATTCAATTCCTGTCTTCTGCTGAGCTCTTCTACACAGTATAAGTGGTGATGGTAACATAGATGCCACCAAGGGGGTTTGGGTTTGGTATTGGTTTTTTATATATATTTGTGTATATTTCATTTTATTGTTATTATTTTCATTAAAGTATTTTTTTAGTTTTTTTTCTAATCCATAATATCTCTTTATAATTCCTTTTCCCTTACCAGAGTGGAGGAAGAAGAGGGGATAATAGAGAGTGTCTATCACTTAATTATTAGTGATTAGGGATTGGCCAAGCCCTAGCCGTTTATACCATCACAGGCAAAATAGACTCAATTTGGGAAAATTAGTTTGTTACCAATCAAATCAGAGTAGGATAATGATAAAATAAACCCAAATCTTAAAAACACCTCTTCCACACCCCTCCCTTCTTCCCAGGCTTAACCTCACTTCTGATTTCCTCTACCTTTTTTCCCACAGCAGCACAGGGAATGGGGAATGGGAGTTGCAGTCAGTTCATCACATTGTCCCTGTCACTCCCTCCTCCTCAGGGGGAGGACTCCTCACACACCTCCCCTGCTCCAGCATTAGATCCCTCCCATGGAAGACAGTCCTCCACAGATTTCTCCAATGCAAGTCCTTCCTGTGGGGCTGCAGTTCTTCATGAAATGCTCCAGTGTGGGTCTCTTCAATGAGGTGCAGTCCTTCAGAAGCAGACTACTTCAATGTGGATCCACCATGGGGTCACAAGTCCCACCAGTAAACATTTTCTAACATGGGCTCCTCTCTCCAAGGGTCCACAGGTCCTGCCAGGAGCCTGCTCCAGTATGGGTGTGTCTTGAAGTTGGCTGGCATTGTCTCTGTCAGACACAGGGGAAGCTTCTAGCAGCTTCTTACAGAAACCACTCTTGTAGATCCCTCCACTACCAAAACCCTGCCAAACAAATCCTATACACTCTCAAAGTCTCATTATCACAATCAGAACTTAGAATACAACAAGTAGTTTGATACAATGGATGAGGTGTGAATAATTTAAGGAACCATTGCAAGGCCTTATTGATTGCTTCTCCTAACAATATAAAGAAAAATGGCAACACAGGCCTTTCTTAAAGGCTGTATCCCTGGAGAGATGGCATTTAATATAATTGGAAAGGAACGAGATGGCATTAGTCCACCCTGCATGTTCCTACTTAAAATCCATGCAATTAAGGTGGTTAATGAGAATTATGTTAAACATAACATAACATAGTTCATGCCATAAAGTTAAAAAATAATTATCATGCTCCAAGTTAAAAAGAGGAAAAAGGACAATTAATCCAATTATCCCTTTCTTTAGTTATTCCAGGGAGAAGTAAATTTATTTACAATCAACTTTCAATGTATTTCCCTAATTAATGTAATTTGATAAAATGAAACAAATTATTTATGTCCTTAGCTGAGTTGTGCTTAATGAAGTTGGGCTGTATGAAACATTAACTGCAATACTGTATCCATTTCCTTGGACTGGGAAATATGCTTTTATCATTTCAGTACATGTACTCTGGAAGTTCAAATCATAAGGTCTTATCACCATAATCATTGTGTCCTGATAAATCTACATATATTAACATTTTGATCAGCGTCATCGTTAAGTTCAGACTATGAAGAATTCTGTTGCTTGGCATTGTAGAAGTTGAATAGGTTCCTTGAAAACCTGGGCTTTTTCAGTCAATGATGAGAAGTGATCTGATGGACAACTGTCAAACTGTAAATAGAAACAATGGTACATCAGTTATTCAGGCACAGTCTGAAAATCACTTGGGGTCTCCTGTGGACCCTGGTGCGATAACTGTGCCGACAGCAGTGGGAGCGTTAAACTCATTGCCCACAGTAAAGTGTGGGGAGTGATACCCATGTTCCTATAATCCTTGTATGGGTAGGATGAGCTCATTAGCCTTCTGGCAGTCATCCTAGGAGAGGGACAGCTTTGATTCCAAACCTGGGCAGATGGAGCTCATTTAGCCCTGTAAGACCTTCCATCTAAGAGGTTAAATCTCCGTCCTAAGGACCTCGCTGCCAGCGTCCAAGCTTGCTAGGCCCTGGCAGATGAACCTTAGGACTAAAGGGTGGGTCCAGGTCTACGCATGCTGTGTCTCACCTAAAAAAACTCCACTGCGCAGGCTCAAGGGTGCTATCCTCTATCCTCTTTTTATCAGTGCGCTTTTAAAAGGCGCTGATGAGGAGCGTGGGTGGAGCCCTCCCTGGATCTTCATTCGCGAAGCCTAGCCATGACAATGACAACGACAACATCAGTTATTAGCTTTTTTCAGCTAGTTTTTTTCCACAGAGGTCTGTACATCAAAGTGGTTTAAGTAGTACTCCAGTTTGCACCATAAAAGGCAATAATGAAGAGTTTTGCCGAAGGTACATTTAAGAGATTAGAGCTTTCATAGAGACATTCGTGTAGAAAAGAGTGACAAAAATTCAGCATTGCCTCCTCTTTTGCTTATATGTTTAGGAGGTTTTTACTGGGAAAGATTTAAGCCTTCTGCCTACCACCGAAGTATTTGTTCAAGTGAGGCATACTTATTTATTAAAATGTGATAGGCAATAATATAAGCAAAGATTATTTATATGGGGACTATGGGACCCAGATGAAAGTTTCTGAAGTTACAGACATGAAAACTAAATCTGCTGAATCAAAGCAGAAAAATGTGCATGATTCTTCTAATGAACATGGTGTTATTATTCAAATACTTAAGTGTTATAATCATTATCAAAAAGGAAACATCTGAGTATTGGAAATTCTGGTCCTAATATTAAGCTATCCTGTGCACTTAATGGAGCCATAAGAGATGGGACAAATCATGTTTGGAGCCTTGCAGAAAAAAAAGGAAGAAATATTTCCCAGAACAGGCTCACAAAGGGTGTTTAAAATTAATTTATATGCTTATGGGACTGTTACTACACTAATAATTGTTTGAAAACTCCTGTATCTTTATTTCCTAATTTTACTGGTGTAGACCTGTAGAAATTAAGTCTAATGGTTTAATAAGACATCAACATATTGATTTGTTTTCATACAGTGTAATTGGTCTGATGAAAGAAATTAGCACTCAGTTATAAATAAAGAAGGAATGAACTGCCAGTGTTCAGGATATAACTAAGCTCTAAAAGACTTTATAATGGCAGACTGCAAGCTTTATTTATTAATAGGTCTCATTTAAATTATTGTCTTGTCTCAGTTTAATTTTTGTTACAGTTTGATAATAATATTACAAGGAAGAAATCATTAAACCTAAAGTATGAAACTGTATGTTTGGCTTGAACACGGACAACAGAAACAGCAGCGCCTGATTAATCAAGTATTTGCATACTATTTATGCTAAAAGAATTGAGGCTTTAAGCTTCAATTCAATACTTAGTGGCTTTTTGCTAAAATCAAATGTGCGATACAAAGACACTCCCAGGGAAAAAACTGTGGATCAGAACTTACAGACTCTCCAAGCAGCTCAGTCTGTCCGTGACACTGTTTCAAATTTGTGCATTCACCTGTAATGAAAAGAAAAAAAAAAAAGAGAGACCTTAGACTTCAGTTTGCCATGTCAATTTTTTGAATGTTGAGTCAAACAAGAGGGGAAAATGTCTTTCTAACAGCTGATAAGGCTTAGTTAATTAAAAGCTATCTAGGTAATTTTATAGGTTTGGTTTTTTGTTGTGTTTGTGCTTTTTAAATATTAAAAAGTGAAACTAGAGGAGATTTTCAAATACTAGATCACCTAATTTTGAAAGTGACTATAACATCACATTTCAGTTTCAAATAAAACTTAAAAATCCCTCAGTGTAAACTGATGACAGTTTTCACATTTTCCAGTCTGAAGAAAAGCTTACATTACCCTAAGCTTTTTGATTCTCTGCAAAACAATAAATTTCAAAAACCACTGACACAAAGTCAGGCTAGAGATGAAAACTTGCTGGAAGTCTGTTTTCCCTGATAGTGACCCCTTATAATTCCAAATGAATTTTCTAACACTTCTCTTGATCGCCTATTAGTAACTGTAGAAAAATCAGAAGCAATAGTCACAACAAACTTAAGTCATTTAAGTATTGTCCTTGAAAAAGAAATGTTTTTACAGTTCTAACAGTAGTTTGTTCCATCTATTTGTAGCTAAGTGGCTGGCATTTTTACAAAATTCTGCTGTCACTGTTATTGTCCCCAAACATAAGGTTTTACAAAGTGGTAATTGCAACATAACTGTGGTAAAACAACATGGCAAATATTATGGGACACAACCTTGCAGATCTTCATGCTACAAATTAAGCCAGTGGTAAGTACATCACCACTGTCAGAAGCAGCCAATCCATTCTCTTATATGAAATCAAATGTTGAACTATGCAGTTTTAAGATAATTTTAACAATTATTTGCATAATGTGTAATGAATTATATGAAGTTCCATAGAACTCCTACTGAAGTATTTTAAAAAATATTAAGCATAATTTAATCACAGCACTCTCCAGCATCTGTTAGTTTTATATTTTTTTAAAATCAGCAGCAAAACATAGCTTGGTCCTGTGCTATGTAGAAAGCTGGGATCTGTAATACATGTTCTTTGTGATACCTACTATATTTCAATAAATCATCAAAATTAGCCCTATTAATCTTTCTTACCAGAAGCTCCATTCTAACATGTAGTATAGTCATATTTTAAATGTGTTCATTCCTTCTATGTGAAATGAAAGTATGTTGTCTAGAACACAGACCTGTCAGCATTTTAGTGAAGATTACTAGACAAAATACGCAAGGTGAAGGACCACTCCAGAAAACAGCAGTTGAACTTCATTCAGATTTCTGTTCAGTAGAACTTGAGTGGAGCTGAATATTCTGCATATGTGGCTAGTATATATTATCATTAATAAGATTATTAATTTTAAAAGGCCATTATCATAGAGCTTCAGGTTATCACGAGCTTAATTTAAAGCATAGGATTAAATCCTGGTTACTTCAAAGCACACAAGAGCAACAAAAACAAACACTATCATCATGTCAAACTTCTATTACACTTCTAAGACAAAAATACTTTTGCAAATTTCCATATTAATGATAAAATCTATTACCTCCTGACAAAGATGAATTAAAAAAAAAAGTACAGGTTTTTTATCAGATGTATAATATCTACTTTGAGTAGTTTAGTTTTAAAGTTTCACAAAAAGTCTTCTGAGGTTCTACCTCTTTGAATATGAATGAAAAAACAAAAATTATGTCAGGGCTTTATGTAGTAGTACTTCCAGAATATCAAATAATGTATTAACTGAAATAATTGTATGATTATGAAGAATTTACACTTGAATTCTAGGCCTTACATCTGCCTCTAAATTCCTAGTGAATGTTTTGCCTTTACTAATTGCACTTACATTACACAGAGTAATACTACATTGCAATTTGTCCAAATTCCTTTGAAAATATTCTTTGCTAATACACACAAATTCAATTAAATTCATTAAAAATTTATGACATTTTGATTTATGTCTTTGTACTGCCTCCAGTGTGAAAAACTGATATGATATTCTCTGCTGCTTTTCCTTGATTTGCAGATGTTCCTTAATCTTTCTATTCAGAATATAGTCGCATACTATGGGAAATGGGGAAAACTTATCTTTCAATGATTTAATTTTAATTAGAGGTTTAAAAATCATTGTTCCTTCTCTGACTTGTTCATTGGCAAAGGAGGAAAATAAAAAAGGTAGAAATTTAAATTTTATATTAAATCTTTTAAGCTAAATAAGGCTAAAAAGCCAGGTTAAAATGAGATTAAAATAAAGTTGATATTTGAAATTGAAAGCACTTGGCTTTGTTTCTTCTTCAAAACGCAATTTCTGTATGAAAGTTGAATAATGATAAGAATAACTTTAAACCCATGCATGGAAGAAAAGTGTCTTTTATAGCATAGAGTGAAAGTCCATTTTAGAAACATTAATATAGTGACCATTCCTGTGTTATCGCACCTGTAAGGGGCAACTCGCGTAAGAGGCTGGAGTATGAATGGGGTTAAACCTTTATTATCATGAATATTGATAATTCTATCATGATTAACTCAATTTGACCATAGTTATTGCCAAATGCATGAAATGGCACCCTCCAGCTATCTTAAAAATCAGGGACACTGAAAACAAAAGGAAAAGCAGAAGGAGAGGAGAGAGCTGCCCAAGTGCGAGGCCATCACCACTGCAACATTTCCTTGCACTTCTGTGCTTCTGTGTAACTTGCATGATACTCTTAAAACTTTCAATAGTGAAACAATTCCAAAGAGATAGGAAAGATTTAGGAAAAAGAAACTCTGCTACTGAGAGAAGCAGAGTAGCTCTGTTTCAGTATCACTTAATACGTTAACAGCTGTACAATTTTTTTCCAAATAGTACTCATAATAAGCCTATAAAGTGTTTACTGCATGTCCAGGGAGAAGATACTCATCTAACATTGCCCAGCCACCTCTTAGGTGTTTGATCTAAGATCAGCAGTGTCATTTGCTTTGTCTACAGCAAAAATGAGTACCTACTTTATAATAGATACTTAACCTCTCAGAGGCTGGAGACAAGTGAGATGATCTATCCGAGTCGTATTATGCCTGTTGAATCAACATATTGACTACCACTGAAATAGTGGGAAAATATAAAGCCTGTCTGTGAACGTTTCTGAAGTTAAGCAGTTAAGTGTATACTGAAATGATTTGCTGCATCAGGACCCTGATATTTTTTGTTCTTTCCTTTAGAAAACCAGATAAAGCAAAATCCAGTCTGAAAAAGCCATTGTTCTTAGGTATCCAAAGTGAAATACAGGAAAAAATCTGGTTTCAAAATACCTAGGTTATATTATAAGATCATTTTGCAATTCAGTTGTGAGTTACACTTTAGACATATTTTGAACTGCTACATTTTAAATCAGTAACCAAGATATGGAGCTCCTTATCCATACACAGAAGCTTGCACATTTTCNACCCCAAGTGATTTTCAGACTGTGCCTGATTTTCTACATATTGGGTTAAAAGAACACATTTCTTTCTCTACAGCATATCTCACCATTGCTTAGTGTGTAGGTACTGTACTGTGACCTACATTTATTTAAGCAGCTAAAACTGAGGCTTAATTCACCACAGACATAACTCATAAAACCAGACATTTATATGTGAAAATAGCTCAGTGGCCTACACAGTGCTTGTCATATATGCAGGAGGAGGTGCTGTGCCTCTCTGAAGTATAGCCGTTTGCAAGTATTGTTGTGAAATCACTGGCCAAACTTGTAAAAAGAAAATAAAGTTTATGCTCCTGCTCTGCGCTAGTGGTATCCATTGAAGTTTTATTTTCCTTTACACATCATAGAAAAAAATGCTAAGAAATAACAAGCATTTGCTTTGAATCTATCCAGAGTACAAGCTGGTCAAAAGAGACTGAAAATAGGTAATGGATACCACTTATACCATTTACACAGTTGCCTCTATGGCTTCCTTTCCAAGCTTAATATGAAGCTCAGGAGTTCTCAACTCCATTGAGTTTAACTGGCTTCATCTGGAGTAAATTAAAGACATGATTTAGTCTTCTGTCCTTCTTAAATCCAAATTTCAGTAGAATTATGTAATATTATCCATGTATATAGATGAACTTTGCAAATTTACCATCTGTAAATGCTCATAATTCATTTTAAGATCACTGTTTACTTAGAGTATTACTGTGACATTGCAACATGAGGGGTTTTTTCAGGAGCTGAGAATAACTTGTTATCAGATATTGGTCTATTACACATTGATATAAACAACTTTGTTTTGATAGAAGATAATGAAATTATAAAAAGACAAACTATGATTTCATAATTTACTGTAATTTTATCACATCTTGGAGAATAAAGACTACTTAATTACTTTATAGTTATATACCATTTTATTCCTGGAGATTTTAAATTGTTCCTGTGAAAAAAACAGTGTCATAAGAACCCTGATGATTAAACTGGAGATAAAAACTTCATATTTTTAATGGAATTTTGAAAATCTAACTCAATTTTTTCTAGATAAAATGTATGACTAAACTCACAGACTGATGAAAACTGGCAGTTTTTTGAAAAATCTTTTAGTTACGAAAAGATGAAAAAATGACTGATACTATAAAGCAAAGTAATAGCATACTCTTTTAAAGTTAAACACATATGTTAATACTGAAAGGAACTTTTAAATGTGGAAAATTAAATAGAATAAAAATCTGAGACATATTTTTACCCAGTAATAAAGAGCTGTGAACATCTTGTAAAAAGACATTGTAGAAAAGTATTTTCATGATTTAAATAGATATATTTAGAAATGTATATATTTTCTGTAATTCAGTTGAAAAACTCAACTATTTAATGTCCAGAACAGAACAACAGATACTTTCTTAGAGCAACCAAACTTGAAATCAGTTTTCTCTATGGATTCTGAAACAAAGTAAATTTTATGAAAACCTCAGAATCACATATTGTTAGGGATTGGAAGGGACCTCTGGAGATCATCTAGTCCACTCCCCCCCCGCCCCACAAGAGCATTCCTAGACCTGCTGCTGACCAATGAAGAAACCCTCATTAAAGAGGTGGAGATAGAGGGAAGTCTAGGCTGTAGTGACGATGCCTTAGTCAGGTTCATAATCACTAGAAGCATAGGCATGGCACAGAGTAAAGTAAGGACTTTGAATTTCAGGAAGGCAAATTTCCGCCTGCTGAGAGACTTCCTGGGTGAGGTCCCCTGGGATACTGTCCTTAGGGCAAAAAGGAACCCATCAGAGCTGACAGTTCTTCAAGGATACCCTTCTTAAGAGCACAAGAAATCTCCATCCCTCTATGCAAAAAATCAAGCAGGGCAGGAAGAAGACAGGTGTGGCTAAATAATGACCTGCTTCTTGAGCTGAGGTGTAAGAATGAAATGCACAGGCAGTGAAAGCAGGGACAAGTGGCCTGGGGAGACTACACGGAAATGGCTAGGAAGTGTGGGAATGGGATAAGGAAGTNGTGGAGGTCAGGTGAAGTCCCAGGAGACTGGAGAAAGGGTAACAGCACCTCTATTTTTAAAAAGGGTAGAAAGGAAGACCCAGGAACTATAGGCCGGTGAGCCCCACCTCTGTGCCTTCAAAAGTCATGGAGCGGGTAGTCATGGAAGTAATATTAAGGCACATGCAAGATAAAGAGGTGATACTAAGAAGTCAACATGGATTCAATAAGGGCAAATCATGCTTGATCAATCTGGTGGCCTTCTATGATGGAGTGATTGCAGCAGTTGATGAGGGAAGACTGA
>VWZO01019649.1:46935-82526 GCA_013396975.1 Bucco capensis | reverse complement strand
AGAGAGGTGATTCTGCCACTTTACTCTGCTCTGGGGAGACCTCATCTGGAATACTGTGTCCAGCTCTGGAGCCCTCAATACAGAAAGGATATGAACCTGATGGAGCGGGTCCAGATAAGGGCCACGAGAATGATCAGGGGGGCTGTAACACCTCTCCTATGAGGACAGGCTGAGGGAGCTGGGATTGTTCAGCCTGGAGAAGAGAAGACTTCGGGGGGACCTACTAGTGACCTTCCAGTACCTAAAGGGAACTTACAGTAAGGCTGGAGAGGGCCTGTTTGCAAAGGCCTGTAGTGAAAGGACAAGGGGCAATGGTTTTAAATTGGACAGGAGTAGATTTAGACTTGATATTAGAAAGAATTTCCTCCCCACAAGGGTGGTGGAACACTGGAATAGGTTGCCCAGGGAGGTGGTTGGGGCCCCATCCCTGGAGGCATTCAAGGTGAGGCTTGACAGGGCTCTGAGCAACCTGGTCTAGTTGGGAATGTCCCTGCCCAGTGCAGGGGGGTTGGACTAGATGACCTCCAGAGGTCCCTTCCAACCCAAACCATTCTATGATTCTATGATTTAGGGAAGTTTACTTCAAAGTGTCAACAAATTTTTATTGAATCAAAAGTCTGGTTTACACTCATCTCTACAACAAATCTAACCCTTTCTTTGGAAGTTATTGTTTCTAACACCTGAGGAAGAAAGCAGAATTATTTTCAATACATTTATATCAGGAGCCTGTTGAAAGTATAAGAAAAGTCACACATGATTTTTCTCCTTTCAGAGAAAACTATTCTCAAAATACTGAAGCCAAAAATCAATCATGAGATTAAGTGCATGCAGAAGAAGGAAAGGCTATAAACAGCTAATGTATTAAAAGTAGAAATAAATAGTGTGAAAAGTTCACATAAAGAAAAAAATAAAATGATTATTAAATATAAACTCATACATCTATGCAACTGAGTAATCAAGCTGACCATTGTTGAATTTCTTGGAGTATTAAATAGTGTGTAAGTAGGAAAGAAACAAATAGATGAGAAAATTACATTTTAATGCCTTTCTGTGTTAATAAATAATAGATATGGCAGTCAGAGTAACTGTGGAGCTCAGACACATGGGAAAACGAAAAGAAATGACACGAGTGAAGTTGTGATGCCCTCATTAATAACAATGATTGTGCATATTAGCATGTGTGGGAAACCTATGCATTCTTTCTCTTTCAGCAGTGTATTTAAAAAAAAGTAAATCTGATTAGTGGTTTTGTTTTAAAGTCAACTGGAATAAAAAGGAATAAAAATTCTTCTGGATTATTCTCCCCTCATGAGATATGCCTTATATATTTAGAGCAGTGGAGCAAGAGATTCCAGGACCTCATAGGTTGAAGGGATTTTTCCATAGTGTCTCACTTCAGGCACTTAACTTCAGCACTTAGGTTAGTGTGATAGGCTTCCTAGGTTACCTGTGTAACTAATGGAGACAGAAGGAGTCAGAGTAAGAACTCAGAGTAAAATCCTCATCAAGGTGATCTAAATTGTTCTCTACAGGAGCATCTCTCTGACTAGAGAGGGAGTTCAGGTCATTTCCCAGTCAGCTTCTCTGGATCATTAAGATGCTTAAAGATACAATCCTTGAATACCTCCCACTCTCCACCTAGAAGACCATACACTGGGCAGTAGGACTCAGATGAGCAGCATGCACCTGCCTGCAAACACATGAGAAAGAGTAAAAGGGCAAGGCTAGGGAAGGGATTGGAAAAAACCTTTTTGCAGGGGACAAAATGAATTCTCAAAATAAATCTGTTATCTTTGGGTCCTGTCCTCATCTATGGAGGAACAAACCAGAGATTAACTGATAGCTGCCTTGAGATTCCTGTTGTCAGGGGGCAAGGGGAGAGGGACTGTGTTGGAAGTCAGATGCTCTAGAGGGATGCCTGGGTTTCCAGGATGTCTGGCCTCTGGGGTCACAGCAGCATGCTGCCAGCCAAACCATCTGTGAAACAGATACATTTTTCCATGGTCCACTAAATTAAATCTATGTCCCAGACAAGAATCTGTTCAAAATATCTATTTAAAATACAGATATTTCTTATGCCTGTAATCAAGAGTGAGGACATTTCACCTGGTTAACAAACTTAGACTAGATGCATTCTCTGAAAATGGTTACAGTTTGTTTCTGTAGATATTGTAGCACCATGTTTAACTCAGGGTCTTTAAATGCAAGTGAAGACATCCCATAAGAACCTGGAGATTTTCTTCCCTGGGAAGTAATTAGAATTTACTTGCTAAGTGCTGCAATCTGCAGCATTTGCTTTGCTCGTATATTGTTATGAAACAGGGATAAACCAGCTCTGGCAGGGATGATGGAGCATTCTCTAGAGAAGGCATAAAATAGAAAAATCTGCTCAAATCTTGCCCATCATTCCCTTTCAGTTCAGTTGCTGAAGCTCCCTAGAGCACTGTAGGCCAATTCTATACTGCTACTTCAGCAGCAGTGCCAAGTTCAGATCCAGCTTTGCCAGATAAGCAGCTTGAGACAGTCGCATCTGCATTGCCTTAGCCTCTCTCTGGCTCTCATTTGTTTTGCTCCCTCTGTGCTTCAGCTGGAGCAACTTGACCTCTCCAGATATCCTACAATCAATGTCCTCTACCTGTCTGACAGGCTCTCCTAGCAGGTATATGTTCCAATCTGGCTTGTCCCAGAAGCCTTGCCTCAGGCTAATAGCATCCAAGAAGCCTGATATGTGCAGAAATATGGAGTACGTCCATGGTAGTAATTTTTGAGCACTCAGTTGCTTCTGGGCTCACACTGGGAATTAAAGGTCCTTTGGCTTTTCTCTGTTTTGGTACTGTAGCATCCCTGGGTGTGAGGCATCCTACTTTTAAAGCAGTGCCAAGCCTTTAGGTAATTGACCTGTATGACCATTCGTCTTAGCAGCACGAATGGACTAGCCTCTGCAGTCTGATCTACCTATCTTTAACCACTGGCAAGGCACCAGCCTGGAGAGAGGAAAGCCACTGTCAGTGTCATGGTAACAGAAGGAGGCAATCAGTCATATTTCTTTCTATACAGAGAGCATCAAATGTATTGGCATCTGTTCAGTGCACTTGGCCTGAAGGTTGCTGTATCTACTGAAAGAACTTCTTGGGGAAGGGAAGAGCAAGCTGAAGTGATTCTAAGGGATCCTGACCATCTGGAAGCTTTGTGGGCTTTTGCTAGAAATCTTCTCTCATTGAAAGACTCATTGAAATCTCCTCATCTCTATTCTTGATCCATGGAAAAAGACTGGCTTAAAGGTTCATAAGGAGATAGGGCTCTGAACATATCACTTTTGTGGCAGGGAGCTGCCCATATTTTACTCCTTCTTCACTTTTTTTTTCCTACTGCAGATGAGACAGAAGATAGAGATAAATCTGGTCGGTTCACTTTCACAAACAGTAAAATGCACATCCAGATGCTCACACACTCCTCTTTCTTAGTGAGATAGGAGGAGAAAAAAGGATAAGAAAGCTCATGAGTCAAAAGTAAGACAGGAATATCACTTATCAACTGCCACCATGGGCAAAACAGACTCAACTTACGCAAAAATAATTTATTTTGTTTCTAATTTACATTTGGTCTGTTGTGGAGCTAGCTGGAACTGGCTGGTCCACCACAGGGCAGCCCCTAACCTCCACATACAGAGGTCATCCCTTCAGGCCTTCTGGTATCAAAACCTTGGCACATATACTTCATACAGTAGTATTAAAATAGTAATAAACACTGCAGCTTGAATATTAAGTTGAACACAGTCAGGTCTGATAGAACAATCTTGGTCCACCTACCTTAAGATTTTGATCTGGTTCACCTGCTGATCTAAGAAAATCTCCAACTGGTCCCCATGCTCTCTTTTGGGTTGCATCACAGACTGGTATCAAAGCACATGAGCTGGATTTCTTTTGGATGAGATTTAACTGGAGTACAGACTTTAGAAACAAAAAAAATACACTCCAGTTGCAGGTGTTGCAAACAGTCCAGAGCTGGTTTGAAGGAAAAGCGTCATGAAAAACGTAAAGTGCAGGAATCTGATTCCCAGCACATCTGCTCTTAGAGGCCTACTTTACAATATAGGTATAGTCCATGTTGTATGCTATGTGCACTACCATCGTTACTATAAAAATTTAGTTCTAACAAATTTTTTGGCTTTAGTTTTTCCATTCTCACAATGTTTTCAGACTGTTACTTCCCTCTCACATCTATATAATCAGAACAATCTCTATGAGTTTACTCAGGAGTACTGCAGGAAATTTAAAGAGGATGCTTCCCTCTTCTTAGTTTAGAATACATGTCGTTGTCATACCTGTGTCCACCAGACACATACCTCGGAGGTTAAGAAACCAAGATACTAGAGGATATGTAATACAACTTAAATGATATTTCTTAGTCAATATTGTAGGAGAAAGACACTGATGAGGCAGGAAATTTTCTTCTGTGCTAGAAGTGTACTAGAAATTCCTATACATCTGTGCCTAAAACTATAGCATAATGCAACATTTAGGGAGCTATGGATCAATATTCTCATCATGCTCCACACATCTGTACAGGAAACATCCACAGTCCAAGGAAAAACTAAATTAGTTTGCTAAGTAAAAGAGTGTTTATAACAAAATGGTACCTGGAGGTCTCAATTAATTATTGTGTTATGCACTGCATGAATTCACTGTAAAATACAATTCTTATCCTAAATACCTTAAAGGAATATTGTGAAGCATCTTTTCTGTTGTCTTAATTTCTCTTCCACTCAAGCTGAAAGGCATAGAAATAAGCTAAAACCAAATTCTGAAAATCTGAGATTTTCAGAGATTTCCTGAGAAGATATTTCAAAGGCTTTTTCATTTCATACAGTCTTTAGTTTTCCCAGACAGAAAGAAATTTATTTTACAGAAGCATTTTGATGAGTTGCAAAGATACTTCATCACTGGAAGAGACTCCTTAGTAATGTCCAAAAGGTATGGGAACTAGACACAAGAAACAGAAGTGATCCAAGTTCTCTGTTTTGTATAGTGACAGTTTTTGTTCAGTGGATACCTAGAAACCCCTGAAAGCACTGCTGCTGCTTCTGTCATTGAAACAACCAAATCAACAGATACCAAAAGAAGTTGCCTCAGGAACAACAAAAAAAATATTGAAGTACATGAATACATAATGAAATATATGGCAAGAACTATCCGAAGATGAAGAAATAAGAAGTGTTCACAGCTGCAGATGCTGACAAATCTAGTCAAAACAAATTCAAATCATCATTGCTTGTAATGGACTCATCACTAGCCTACAATTAAGCTTTTTATTTTCCCAGTTTCTATTTCACATTTAAACTCTTTTATAAAACCAGATATATTCTGCCATTTTCCCCCCACTAAACCAGTCACCTGCTCTGTCTATAGCCCTTGCTGTGAGCTTATCTGCCCTGACAGGGGGTGGCAGTCCTGGGCTCTCAGAGAAGCCAGGAGTTTTTCAGAAGCAGGATAATGGGATGACAGGTTGTTTTAATCAGCTGCTGGTGGCCACTGATGCCACCAGGAAATCTCAGGAGTGCTGAACAGTTTCACAGTTCTCTGTAGGGGCTTTTCTTCATAGTCAAGGAATTTTTCTCTGCATGGTTATTCCTAGGCTGGAGACAGAAAAATGATTTGACCTTTTATTGTGAAGTGATGTAAGGGAAGTTTTTCACATTTTAAAGCACCTTAATTATAGTCAAAAGAAAAAGAAGGGGGAAATGGTCATCTGTGTCTGTTACATTGCATAGAACTCTGAAAGGCTTCTGAAAGGCTTCTTAAAGAGCTCACTTTTCCCATTGGAAATTTGAGTACAAGGTTAAATGACATTCTAATTTCAAAAGATCTTTAATGCTTCTCTAAGGCAGGCAGCCTTTCTTGGCCTGTGATTTTGAGCACTATAGCCCTTAGTGGCTTCAGACAGAACTCTTCCATTAGTGTCCAGCTCTAAAGCATCCCAACTAGACCTAAAAGTTAGGCAAAAATCAAAAGGAAGACTGCTCCTCTCTTTGCAGAAACCCTGTCTTTAAGATCTTTTGCTAAGAATATAAAAACATTTGGATTTTCTGATAATTAAAGTTTTTCCTTAAGGGCTGCAACATACTTCTATCTGCTCCCTTACAGCAATCCTCCTCTTACAGCAAGAGTTTTGCATTTTACTGAAGTCAAAATAAAAACAAGGGAGAGCTGGATCACAACCTCAAAGAAAAGGCCTGTAATTTCCCACAAATATGGATGACCTGAGTTATGACTTCCTGAGATTAATTGCAAAGATGGAGACACAGGCTAACAAGCCTTTCTTGCACAGGAAAAAAATTTAAAATAAAAAACAATTAAAAATCACTGAAAATCAAGTAAAGAATGTTGGTCATGATGTAGAACCTTTACAGGATATATGAATATAAGAATATGAGAGGAGCCATTAGCAGGTTTCATGTATTAATTACTCTGTAAGGTAACTCAATATAATATGGTTATTTCAGCA
Organism: Bucco capensis; assembly: GCA_013396975.1. Taxonomy (NCBI): domain Eukaryota; kingdom Metazoa; phylum Chordata; class Aves; order Piciformes; family Bucconidae; genus Bucco; species Bucco capensis. The sequence continues at coordinate 76,022 of VWZO01019649.1, read as the reverse complement.
GAGTTATACTAGGTTTTCACAGCTGCAGAGTCAGCCCTGCAGGTTGGCTTACCAATTCAGGGCAAATGATGACCTCATCAGAAATAAAAGAATGCATTTAGAGAGATATAATAGGCGTTTAGAGACATGGTCCTTCTTTCCTCCAGGGAAGTAAATGAAAGTTCTGGGAGCTTTCAGAGGCAAGGATTTTACAGCGCTGATGGCAGAGCCAGCGTGATGGAAAGTAGGGAGATGGCATCTGCGTGCATCACGGCATTAACATTTTATGCTAACTTACAGCAACAAAACAATTATCAGTCAGTGTGTAAAGGCTTGAGTAGGCTGCTAAGAATTGTGCCTTTCTATTACTCATTGCATTTATCAGGTAACAAGTGTCCAAGATCTTTGCTATCTTGGAAGTAAGTGGAAACATAATGATGGGCAAAGGGGACATTATGATATGGTCTATTAGAGCTTTATTTTGATGTGTTTATTAATCTTCTATTTTTGGCATATCTTCTATCTTTGGCATATTACTGGAAACAAGCAAGACAGTGGTACCTATCGTGTTATCATAGCAGCATAGGAGCAGAGAGTTCAATGCAGGTTGCAGATTGGTGACTGGGGAAAGGGAGGAGAACAAATGCGTATCACTCATACAACTGACAGAGTAGAAATGCAGACCTTAGCCAAAACTTGAATGCAAGACCCAGTAGGTCAGTTACAATAGTGTAATGTGAGCACAACATATGCTGACGTCCTCTGGATTCTTCAGAGGTGGCACATGTCTTTTGTCTAGGTCAAGGAAATACTACTGGGGCAACGAGAAAGGACTCAGATGGAAAAAGGCTTAAATGTAGTTTTATTTTATGGTTTATGCATTATTTCTTTGTTTTATAGCTTTTCTTCTGCATCTCAGTATTCCTTCATGCTTTCCTTTGTGTGCCATTGAAAATAAATCATGTACTTCAAAATGCTTTCATTTCCTTATCCGTATGGTTTATTTTGTGATCTAAAGGGAAGAGAAAGCATTAGAGTATCACTGCTACACGCAATCTTTCAATAATAAAAATGATAACTTAGAAAAATGGCAAATTCACTGCTTACGATAAAGAGAAATCAGAAATACAAAAATACTGAGGCTGGAAGAATTTACTTTAAACTCATGGCTATCTATATTCTGTCAGGCATCATCTGCGCTCCAAAATCAATTCATCAGTGGTGCCTGGTGCAGTGCTTCTACTTCCATGTAGTTGTAAGTGATATTACCTTATTAAAGAACTACTCCCTGTCCCCTGTAAGTCATCTGCGCATCCTCAAAAAAGGATGAGAATACTTTCTATCACATAGTTATATGGAATTTAGAACCTTTTATTGATGAAATGCATGAACCATGATGTTTACAGCTATGATAGAGAATAGAAACTGTATGACTAGAAAAGAAAATGAACGAAAGGCTGCCATAAACTTATTGCAAATAAGTTACAACATCTTCGATTCCACCTTGTTTTGAAAACTTGATTAGGATTTCTATCAAGAAGCAGAATGCATAAAGGACATCTAATTGTTCAAGCCTGGAAAGTGGTTTCCATAAGGAAAAGAAACTTCAAAATTTTGCACATGCTTTTGGGATATGTGTATAATTACCTAGATTTGTCCAAATACTCAGGAGCTGATAAACATGTATATGTTTATCATATGTTAATCAAGCCTTTGGCCTGATTTCCCAGAAAACCAAACCAAATCAAATCAAACAGCTTCTAAAAACAACAGCACAAGCAAGACAGACTTTTGGCAATATAATCAAAATGCCCAGAAAAACAATAGATCATATTGACATGCTGGTAGTTTTAAAGTATTTCAAATTTCAGTTTGCGCTAAACATGTTTTGGCAACAGATTATAGGTTAGCTTTTGAAATGTTTAAGCATCTGAATGCATGTACCTGAGTAACTACAAAGAGGAGGAATTATCAGGAGACCAGATACTTGAAAGTACTGCACAGATGACTAGGCAAGCCTGTCATGCAGATGACAAGCTAATTGCTACTAGTTGAATCAGATTTCTAGACTTTAATATAGTCATTTGTCACTTCTTATGAGTCGCAAGGGTCAAACAGTAAACAAAATTAACATTTTCTGAAACTTGTGTTGTCAGCAGTAGCAACTAAAGGACATGTCAAAAGTTGCCTGTCAAAATGGAAGATTCCTGCATATACTTCATATACAGTCAAGTAACAAATCAATGACGGCATGAAGTAGATCCCAAATGCTGGATTTTCAAAATATATAGTGCAGTGAATCTCATTCAGAGAAAAATGCTAAAAAAAAATCTACTCTCATTATCTGAAATATTACTAATCTTGTTAGCTATTATTACAATATTTTAGATTACCCCATCTACTGCTGGCATACTGGTGGACAAAAGTATTACTATACTAGATAATACTGTTACCTGATGTGACACTTGGAGTTAACAATATGCCACCAGATGGCTTAGGACAAAAACATACAGGTGTGGTTTTGATAGCTTTGGTTACAAAACTCAAGACAGGCTGTGCACATGCTTTTTCTACATTAAAAGACATTGGTGAAGCTTGGAGGTTGTTAGAAGCTTGGAAAACAGTTTGTTTTGCTTTCTGTAGTTGTGAAGGCAGCAATCTCAATCCAATTCTGCTGGTGAAATTATTAAAAAAAAAAACAAACCAACAAACCACCAACAAACTAAAGACTTGGCTCTGCAAAGAAAATCATCCACTTTGTTAAAACTGAATCTCCAAATGTTCTGAGTCTATTGCTTCTCTGTTTCTCTTACATAGGAATGAATGAAGCACACAAGTACTGATGATTGGCTGGACTTTTTTTGCAACAGCTGCAGGAGGAGTTGCCAAATCTGGTTTCATATAAGATAGCCTAAGTGCCTGATAAGCATTAAAATTCATTTCCATTCTTTAGCACACATAAAAGTACACTATTGCATAGAAAATATGACTAAATCCTTAAATGCAGTATGCTTTTCTTGGTCGACTTGCTTCATGCTGTTACAAGAGCTTAATCGATGAATGTCACCTCCTTTGTGGTTCTCTTGACCTTACTGTCAGATAATCCCCAAGAACAATTGCCAACAGGTTTTTTTTCATAGTATAATACTAGAATCCTTCAAAAGCTCAGTGGCAAATGCATCTAAATGTGTACGGTAGTGGAATAATACCTTTTTTGAAAACGATCTTCCATAGAAATCCCTCTCAGAATGAAAACTGAAAAAAAACCCACCCCAATCAAAAGCTACCTCAAACTAAATGCTCAGCTAAGAGGAAGATTATATCACAGCTGTTATTTCTCTGTTTTAGTCACCATTGTTTTTTTCCCTTTAGCGTACTTCTCTTTCTTTAGCATAGAAAAATCTACTACTGAAAGATGGCCATTTTTGTCTTTGAGACTGAGGGCCAAACAGCAGTACTTAACTCTTTGGCAGGAAGCCCATGAGTTGCTGTCTATTAAGACATAGGAGCCAGAGCTATTGTTCTTTGTTCTTGCTCTATAAAAAGAAAGAAAACACAGGCTGTATAACATTTGCATGACGCAGCCTTCTCCCACCTAAGTGCCAATACAATCCACTGTTCTTTTCCCACATGACTCAGAGTACATTGTATTTTGGGGTCATTCAGGGCAAGTAAACTTGTCAGGTGGTAAAATTGTCTGAGAACACTTTATGTGCTGTTCTGATTCGTTCACTGTGTTTTTCATTGTGTAGCTGAACACTTGCCAGTACTGTATGAAGAGATATGATGAATTCTTTTTTCACTCCTATTCAGTGTATAGAATGTGCTGAATTTTAATTTGAACATGATGTGTACACACACCTACATTCACCCACATCTATGATACCAGAGAAGACAAAATTGAGGAAATGTCTCTTGCACTTAAAGTAGAAAATAACCTGCCAAAGTCCTTAATAAATATATTAAATAAATGGGGGTTTATTAATTTTATCCTTTGTAATCCCATCTTGACTTTCTGCTTTCCTAAGACAAAGGGCATCAGAATCTAACTCTCATTGTAGAGACTTCTTGCAAACGGCCTTTTTGTCTTATAAGGGAAAGAAATCTGTCACTGTGGTTGACTAACCTGCTTAACTATTTCAGCACCTTAGTTCTTCAATTAGGCAATCCAAACATAAGGTTTTGACAATTTGGAATGAGGAGTAAAGAGCTGAGTGTCACCTGGTGCTCTGCAGGATGCTGTCCTAGGAGCCAGAAGATGAAACTTTCATATCTGAGTTCCAGAGAAGAATTACATTTCCTATTCTCTGGACTTCCTGTCTGAGTAAACTGTAGCCATTCTTTATTGCTACCTGTTCAAATGCCATTAATTCAGAGATGATTCCATTTTACCTATTCTCTATTACTAGTTTCTTGGATATTTCCATGGAAGTTGAACTGCCGTTGCCAGGGAGATAATCCATTTCTGCAGATTAGTCACCCTTTGCTGTCATAGGTGACTTCAGAGCTAAGTAGTTCACCTGGTCACCAGTTCTGATGTCACAAGGGCTGGGGTTCGATGGCAGAGCAAGTGGAAATCAACCAAAACAACATTCCCATAAAAACAAGAATATTTGTTCAAAAGAATGCTGAATTCTTCAGGAAAATCAATGTAGAGACAGACAAGAAAGGAATTTAAAATAAATCTCTGAGTCATTTAACTACTTTTTAAACTAAATCCAACCTTTACTGATGTTTGAAAACACTAAGGAAATGAATTCAGATTTTGGATGGGTAGAATCCTTTCTATGGCAGAAATTATTTTTTGGACTGATTCTCTATTAAGGCACTCTCACAGACTAAACTTCTAGTTTTATTTTAAAATTTATTCAGTTTTGAATGAGTCAGTCAGTGCCTACACATAAGGGAATCCTGCAGTCCAAATACTATTTAAGATTCGAAATCAAGTTTTATGTATGAATAGTGTGCTATAATTACCTTAGTTTACAAGTGTCGACGGTATTGAAAAAAAAAAAAGGCAAAATCCACAACCAAACAAAAAAAAAACACCAAAACCAACGATAACAAACCCCCCTAACAAACATAACACCCACCCCCACACACAAAAAGTTCAACCAAACAAAGCAAAGCAGCAGACTGTTCATCCACACAGCAGATACTGTTCACCCTTTATTTGGAAATCTACAGACTGATCACCAAAACTAAACAGGAACTCCAGAATTCAGGAGTGACAAGACAGCAGAAGAGGGAGGCACATTCTGCTTCCCTCAAAAAATATAATTCATGCTTTTATGAACTCATTTAACAAGTTTAGCTATAGGGTAAATGTCACTGTCCATATTAATGTGTATATCTGGATCTCTGTCTCATTCTGGAAATTTTCTTACTCTGGAAATTTTCATTATAAGTCCATTTTACAAACTAAAAATGGGGGTTTATTAATTTTATCCTTTGTAATCCCATCTTGACTTTCTGCTTTCCTAAGACAAAGGGCATCAGAATCTAACTCTCATTGTAGAGACGCTACTATATTAAGCAGAAGTATTACTTTGCTAGGTGAAAGACAGGATTCTTCACAGTACTGAGAATGTTGCCCTAAGATTTGCAGATTGTTCTGTTTCATCCATCTTTTTGGTGTCTTAGGAAAAGTTGACAGGGATCAGCATCTACCCAGAAGGTAAGATGTTAAGGTGTTTAGCATATGTGGATTTGCTTTAAAGCTGTCTTGTAGTCCCTGGACAGCAATATGCACATCATTTTCCTCTCCGTATTGATCTAATGTTAAACTCCATTGACAGCAATAGGAATAGCTACAGAAATATCTGTTCGTCTGCTTTATTTAGGTGCCCTTATATTGATGTTTAATCTTAGTCAGTCAAATGGGATAAGAAAAAAAGTGGTGTGGAAGGCAGTTGTGACAGTTGCTTTGTTCAACAATGATGTTAAAGTGAAACAGATAACACATTTCCCCAGCAAAGCATGATGCCATATTTTATGGCAATCCATTTTGCCACAAAGTTGTCAGTGAAAACTTTCTTTTTCAGAAGGAACAGTATGAATAGAAAGTCTTAATTTTTAATGTCTTTCCATGTAGACTGACAGAAAAAAACCCATAATTTATGATTTTTTTGCAAAATAATAATTAAGCAAGAGGGAAAATGTGTTTATATTTTTTATACCTAGTCTGAGAAAGCCAGTTAGAATCAGAATTTAAAGCTTCAGTATGCATGCATGTGAGTATCAAGAGCACATTTACTCACAGGTATGTTAGTTTACAGAGGTAGTAACGATTACAGTATTTATTCAAGATGAAGTAAAAAAATTGTGAAAGGAAAGCACTTCATTAAACATTAGAGGAGAAGCTATAACAAAGCTTAGAAGGTCTGTGTAATAATGACACACTACAAACAAGAATGGGTTAATTCCTATTAAATGCAAATAATAGAGCCTTATTGCATGTCAGTAACTCTAGACCTGTTAAGATGCTGGAATAGTTGCTTAACCCATTGACTTTATCTGCCATTTCAAAGTGCATAGTATATAACAAGCTGCAACAATGAGTCAGAACAGGAAAAACATAAAGGAATTACTTGAAGGAACAGAAAGAAATGTCTACTATGTATGTGTTCAAGGATGTTTTTTCTCATTAAAGGGGAAAAAAAAAAAGGACAGAGAAAGACTGACAGGGAAAGATACATTAACGTGTTTGATTTCTGTTTCCTCAGCTCAAATGACTGCATTTTAAANAGGCGCTGATGAGGAGCGTGGGTGGAGCCCTCCCTGGATCTTTGTTCGCGAAGCCTAGCCATACAAATGCTGTTAGGAGGTCCATCAGCATAACATTGGACTTCAGTGCAATGAGTAAGGGTTTCCAGTGCTGTGCCCATGAATGACCTCCATTACCACCTTAAGCAAGTTCCCTCCTCCCATTGTTTATCTGGCCAATTAATAAATGATACAGGCCAGTGACCATCTCTAACTCTGTGTCTTCTACCAGACAGGGGCCCCTGTCTCAGTGGGGGACAATATGTCTTCTTGGAATACAAATGACAGTAATAAAATTTAGAGAAGCAAAGGGAAAAACTTACCTGACATGACTGTGAACAGGTACTTGAATGGTTTATTTGCAAAAAAGTCACATTACATCAAATAAACTGACTGACAAATTTGGATCAAATTTAACTGTAGTAGCCAATTACTGAAAAAGAAGAAACTACAGTGGAATTTTTAAGTATTGGAAATGCTTCATTTACTGGGAAAGCTGTCAAAGAAGTCTGCATGTCTTTTCCCTAGTTTGTGAATTTACAGTGGATGTAGAAGGCCTCACTTTTGATATATACATTTCCAGAGTGAATTTACAGCAACTGGAACCTAGTCTTGCACGAAGTAACACAACATTCCTTAAGGGAATTATGGACAGTGCTTCTGAATCTCTACATATGTGCTTCTATTTAAAAAAAGATAAAAATATAGTGAAAAGTTGTTTTATTGAAAAAAAAATTGTTGTTTACCAATGTATCATTCAAAGTGTGTTGATTTCCAAATTGACAAGCTATCCATTTTTTTAATTTTTTTAATTGTTTTTCATCTAGGAAATCCCCTCAAATCACTTTTTCCTATTTTTTCAAACACCTGCAAAAGCAAGAAGGTTGACAGAAAGAATCATAGAATCACAGAATGGCCAGGTTGGAAGGGACCCAAAAGATCATCTAGTTCCAACCTCCCCGCACTGAGTAGGGATGCCAATCAGTAGACCAGGTCACCCAGGGCCGCATCCAGCCTGGCCTTGAACACTGCCAGGGATGGGTCATCCAAAACCTCCCTGGGCAACCTGTTCCAGTGCCTAACCACTCTCCGGGTAAAGAACTTCCTTCTAATCTCCAACCTAAATTTCCCCTCCTTCAGTTTATATCCATTCCCCCTTGTCCTATCACAGTCTGACCGCTTAAAAAGTCTCTCCCCTTCTGTCCTATAATCTCCCTTTAGGTACTGGAAAACTGCTATAAGGTCCCCTCGAAGGGGGATATTGGAAATTGTTATCAATTTTAATTGTGGAAAGACTTACTGTTGTGTGATTTCAGCTCTTTTCATAACAACTACAGCAGCACTGCTGGAGAAAACTATGGCGCATGAGGATGTTTGTAGCATTAATTGTAGCTGCAGTAATGGTATAATTGCAAGAGCATACTTACAGAAATAACTTCAACAACATACAGGCATAATACTAAGTAAAATAAAAATTAAAATTACTAATATCTGCAGGGATTTTAACCCTTTTTGTGATGTTTTCATAAATACAGGTTGAAATGAAGACTGTAGTGACTTACAGAGTGTCTACTACCATTCTTTTCTATCTTCTAAAGCTGACAACAGTAGTTTGTGCAAGAATTGCAGCTCTAGTTATTCATACTGGTTTAAGAAATTGTAATTTGAGGTTTGGATTAACAACAGGAAGTATGAATAAAAATGAAGGAGTGTATTCTACTACATGTGCTTGTCTAGCTAATTCAGTTCAAAGATTTTCATCTACTGAAACTGTCATTCTGGAGGTGGAAACCTATCAAACACAAAATTCTAGCTTCAAATACATTGCTCAAATAATAGAGACTATAGGATAGGTGACAATCTGATGCTGAAACACATGAAATGAATCAGCTGGGTTTCTTGAGGCTCCCCTTTCTGTGTCTTGACAGATGAAACTTATGTCTCTTTAAAATATCAACAGTCCGACTCTTCCTTGCCTTCAGCTTTGTGAACTCTTCGTATTGCCACAAAGTGAACAGCAGCACATTTAAGCCTATCATTTTTGTGCTGTCCCAGAAGTTTTGATGTTCCCCAACACATGCATTTCAACCTTTCCAGTTCTTCCTTGTAGTATGTTTAACTTTGTAAAACCTTAAAAATTATGGACTCACCCTCACAGCATCAAGGGGCTCTTAACTATACAGTTTGGGACATTTGGTCTCTCTTCTGTTCCCAGATGTGTGTAAGAGAAGCATGGAGGAAGTGACAAATCAGCTGCTTGAAGAGACTCACATAGCTAACATGGCTCTCAGCGCATGGCATCATGCCAGGCTATGTTACAGACACAGATCATTGTTAATCTTCAGAATCCTGAAACATCACAGCAAAAGCTACATGAAATCACTTTGAACTTGCATGTAATTAGCTAGAGGGCACAGATGAGTACACAGAAGAATAACTACTTGTTCTTTATTAACATCTGGTAATTAAGTGGGGAAAAGCAGAGGTTTCTTGTGGGAAAATAACTTACCCATTAATCTTAACTACAGTAACGTAGTTACAGCATTTGGACCAAATTGCAGAAAGGATAAAAAGCACTGGCAGCATTTTATTTCACATTCTGATATCCAAGCTGCATTTATTTTTCTGCATAATGTTCTTCATAGCCTCATGAGAGCTTTAGTGCAGGGAGAGAATAGGATTGCAAAGACAGAATTCATTGCAAGGACATACGGTAAATACATACACTGAGTCTGGAAGAGGGGGAAAATGAACTCAAACTCAGAATCTAACTAGAACTCACGTGAAATTTTACTCTTCTTCTGCCTTTTTTTCTTTCTCCAAGGCAATACAAACAATTTGCTTCATCTATGCCTTCTTAGCCCTACATATCATTTTATTCTTTCTATTAAAAGAAATGCTGGGGTATTAAATATAGTAAATATGTGTATAGGGTGTATTTTACTATTATAATAGGCAGCTAAGTGATAAAAGAGTTACATCAGCTTGAAGCTGGTATAATGTAAAAGGAATCTGTCCTATTCTGGATTCATTTAAATGCACAATATGAAAAAAAGAGAGACAAGAATGAAGACATATTTATGGCTTGCTGATATAGTCAGCACCTCCTACTGCATATAACATCATTTTAGCAAATGTATATGATTTTTTCAGGTATAGTACCTACATTTTTCTAGTAAATTCTTTTACAGTAATTCCATCTGAATTCAGAAATCTACTGAGGAACCATTAAGAATCAATTACGTTTTCTCTATATGTCATTCAACTGAAGTGGTTTTGTCATGGACATAACCATTGCCTAATTCAGTATCAATTTGTATGCAAACTAAACCAATTTGTAAGTATTTGGAATAAATCACTTGAATATTGAAAGCTCCCCCTATTTAAAGTATTGCAGTTTTCGATTTCTTTTATGCTGTGCGTTGAATAAGGCAGGAGTTTTGTGAAAAAAATGCTGTGTGATTATATAATTAATTCCAATGCAGATGTACAAAGGGAGCACTGGTAATCTTCATTAGAGCTTCTCCTTACTCTGAACAGCTGGCTTTGCAGTCTTACCTTGCATTTAGCAAAACAGTGCTGATACTTTAATACAATTGCCTAGGGGTTTTCTTTTTTTATAATGAGCAAAACAATAACTAAAATTCCAATATATGGATGCATACTGTCTCCTATAATGATTAACACCAAGATTTATCCTGGAACAAGTTAGAAAACTTATTTCCTCTACATTTTCTCTGTGCAGAAAAATGTCCATTTTTTATTATAATCCCTGATGGATTTTTTTTCTTTCTTTTTCCAAAGCCAAATGGTCACTTCCTGTGACCTTTTTTATTTTCTAAGGGAAATGCAAAGGCCTCTGCCACTTGACCTAAAGTACTTGCAAGTTATCCCTTGGCTTTGTCTCCTTATGAAAGACAGTGGAGAAAGAAGTAACCTAGCTCTCTGCTAGTCCACCATGTGGTCCCTCAGCTCTCACTCACATCAACACATTACGTAGATAAATAAGACAGGCAATTGTGCTCTCAGCGTCTGCACATCATCTTGACCCTGCCTAGAAGCCAAGTCACCCAAGTACAGTGTTATTCTATAGGTAACATATCTTGTGACTTTGCAGCTTCTTCATTAAACCTGATTTCTCAAAAAAGCACTAACAATATGCATCTGTCTCCACTTGTCTGTACACATAGGCATGCATCATTCCTACACTTTGCTCTACACTATGCAAATTATACCTTCTAATGCATTTCACAGCAGTTTGTGACAGTAGAAAACTGATACAAGAATTCTCTCCAATGTTCAGAACATGAAAACACTGTAGTAATTATGAGGTTTTCTACTATTCTCCACAACCACTTTTTTATTTCTTTTCCTTTGTAGTTGAAGTCCTGTCATATTCTCCTTCTGCTCCTGTGTATCTCCAGATCACACCTTCTCAGACCTGACTTTGTCCCTCTATTGCCACTCCATCCCTCACCTCTCTTTTCTCCTAGCAAATGTCCAACTATGACTTTCAGAAGCTTATGACTTTGATCTTCTGGTGTAGTTTCACAGATATTTTTCTTTCCTTTATAAGCTTTCCATCTGGAAAAGAGGCACTGAGTGTTGAGAAGGTGCTACATGTTGAAGTAAAATATCTGGGGCTGGCTTACAGGGCTGACTCCCATCCTTGCAACTTCCCTTTCACTCAGGTGTCCGCATACCAGAAAGCATTTTCAGAGGAACCATCAGTAGTGCTGTCAGAAAACAAAGAAAGATGTGTAGCTTCAGTGTACTGGCAGTGCTAGGAAGATCCCAAGCTGTTTCTTCCACTTTTGCTTTCTTTTGGCAGTATTTATGCTTCACTTCCTTACCCTGTGCAGTGCGAGATGGTGGGGAGTTGCAGAAGAGTCCTGCAAAACACACAGGAATGATACCAAATAAAAGTCTTCCTGGCCAGTCTGGCTCCTAATGTCCTGCTAATCTCCTGCAGCCCTTATAGTCATATGCAGTCTAAGTGGGGGAAGAAGGAACCATGAGCAATCTTCATGCATGATACCTGAAGCATGAACCTGCATATTTAAAATTAAGCAATTTCTTAGCAAAATATCCAGTGTTGTTCCTACCAGTAAGTAAATGTTTAAGTTCCATGAAGCTTATGCTTGTGTTTAGCTGAAAGCACAGGTATTTTATAGAAATAGCATTTGAATCAGAATAATTTTCTGGGTAATTTAGTACAACATTTCACATTTTGAAACAGATTAATATTCTACCAAGTAGATTTTAGCAGGATATGTGAAGCTAGACTGCGAGTGCTTCCTGTCAAGCTGCCACACAAACAAAGACCAGATTTTTTCCCATTGAGAACTGTTTCTCTGAAATGAGGCTTTTGGATGAGAAGCAAACATTTTTCTCTTACTCACATATGTTCTTGTGCTGGTTCTGTTCTGAATTTCATCACTGCAAAACAAAATTTATCACAGAGAATTGGAATATTTCCTCCCTCATACCTGTGTTCTCACCGCACCAGACTGCTGTCTGGTTATTATAACCATGTTCATACATGAAAAGATATTCCAGCTTCCTTTGCATTTCCAGGCAAACTGTTTGTTGGGATGATGGGTGAATGGAAAGCTGCTGCTCTCTTCTCAGCAGATAGCTACGGTGAGCTGGAGAGCAGTTTGCCCCCAGGCTGACACTTCGGGAGAGCAAACTTTCTGGATGACCACTCCTGTGTTTCTGAAGCAGGTCAGCAACATTCTGGGCTTGAGACCAAAGCACCAGTTGTCAAAGTTTATACTCTCTCCCTCTGTCAAGAGATTAAAAACACTGATTTAATGGATCATTGAGTTCAGAGAGTATGTAAGATGCCTCTTTCACATTTTAATCTATAGGGTAAGCATAGCTTCTGGTAATAAAAGTTGTAAAAAGTAAAATTGATAAGCAAGCATCTTTTTTTTTTGATAGAGAAAGTACAACTATTTTTTTTTTTTAAAAGTGTGTATCTGTTTTTCTTAAGAGAATGAGTCTGGAGTTCTACTAGTTTATTGTTTTGTCTTCCAAAATAACTATATGATAGGCTGAAAAGCTCAGATTTATAATCTTCTGGAAATGTAAGTCATATTTTTAGATCTGACAACATGCACTTTATTCAAACATTTTTTTTAAAGCAGTTGAGACTTAGCCCTGTTAAAAAACTTATACCTGATTCACCAAGCTGTTCATTCATGGCAAATATTGTCCTGATTTTCAAGAAGGGCAATGGGGATGGCCCTGGTAACTACAGGCCTGTGATTCTCACTTTTGTGCCTGGTAAAATTATGGTGATCATTTTGGGAGTTATTGTTTTACACCTGGAAGACAACACAGTCATTGGTCAGAGTCAGCACAGGTTCATGAGAGAAAAGCCCTGACTGACAAACTTAATTTCTTTTTACAACAAGGTTACCCACCTAGTTGACCAAGGAAATACAGTTGATGTAATCTTTTCAGATTTCTGCAAAGATTTCAATACTGTCTCTCACAGTATCCTTCTGGGTAAAATGTCTAGCACATGGCTAGACAAATACATAATGAGATGAGTGAACAACTGGCTGATGGGTTGAACCCAAAGGATTATAGTAGATGGGCTTACATCAGGCTGGTGACCAGTCACTAGTGGGGTTCTGCAGGGATCCTTTTTAGGGACAGTGCTCTTCAGCATCTTCATAAATGACTTGGACACAGGACTTGAAGGTTTAATAAGTAAGTTTTCCAATGATACAAAACTGGGAGGAGCTGTTGGCACCCTTGAAGGCAGTGAGTCTGTGCAGAGAGATCTGAAGAGAGGAGAGGGCTGAGCAATCACCAACTATATGAAGTTTAACAAAAGCAAGTGCCAGATTTTGCACCTGGGACAGGGCAACCCTGAACAGACATACAGACTGGGGAGCAAGAGGCTGGAGAGTAGCCTTACAGAAAGGGATCTGGGTGATCTGGTCCATGGCGAGTTGAATATGAGCCAACAGTGTGTCCTGGCAGCCAAAAGGGCCAATCGTGTCCTGGAGTGCATCAAGCACACCATTGTCAGCCAGTCAAGGGAGATGATAGTCCCACTCTACTGTGTGCTGGTGTTGCCTCACCTCTAGTGTTGCATGCAGATTTGGGGACCACAATACAAAAAGGATATAAAGTCACTAGAGAGTGTCCAAAGGAATCACAGAATATTCATGGTTGGAAAGGGCCTCTCAGATCACCAAGTCCAACCAAAAAAACAAACAAACCCCAAAAACCACAAAAACAAAAACCTAACAAAAAAACCACCCCCAAAAAACCCAAAACAAAACAACAACAACAACAAAAAAACCCCAAAACAAAAAACCAAAATAAAACAAAAACTGCCCTCCATGCCTGCCACTAGAGCATGTCCTGGTCCACCACATCTACATGTTTCTTAAATACCTCCAGGAATGGTGATTCCATCACTTTTCTGGGAAGGCTGTTCCAGTGCCTCACCACTCTTTCTGTAAAGAACTTCTTCCTAATATCCAATCTAACCCCCCCCCACCGCCCCCCCACTCAACTTCAGACCATTCCCTCTGGTTCTGTCATTAGTTACTAAGGAAAAGAGGCCAACACCCACCTCTTTACAACCTCCTTTCAGGTAGTTATAGAGGGCAATAAGGTCCCTCCTCAGCCTCCTCTTCTCCAAACTAAACATAGAATCATAGAATTATAGAATCATTTGGATTGGAAGGGACCTCTGGAGGTCATCTAGTCCAACCCCCCTGCACTGGGCAGGGATGTCCTCATCTAGATCAGATTGCCCAGCGCCCTGTCAAGCCTCACCTTGAATGCCTCCAGAGATTGGTCCTCAATCACCTCCCTGGGCAACCAGTTCCGGTGTTCCACCACGCTCCNACAACAACAAAAAAACCCCCAAAAACAAAAAACCAAAATAAAACAAAAACTGCCCTCCATGCCTGCCACTAGAGCATGTCCTGGTCCACCACATCTACATGTTTCTTAAATACCTCCAGGAATGGTGATTCCATCACTTTTCTGGGAAGGCTGTTCCAGTGCCTCACCACTCTTTCTGTAAAGAACTTCTTCCTAATATCCAATCTAACCCCCCCCCACCGCCCCCCCNACTGAACACAGTACTCCAGATAAGGCCTCACAAGTGCCGAGGACAAGGGCACGATAACCTCCCTTCTCCTGCTGACCATGCTATTCCTGATACAAGCCAGGATCCTGCTGGCCTTCTTGGCCACCTGGGCACACTGCTGGCTCATATTAAGCTGTTTGTCCACCAGCATCCCCTGGTCCTTTTCTGCTGGGCAGCGTTGCCTGGGGTTGTTGTGACCCAGACTCAGAAGGAGGGCCACAAAGAAGGTTCTAGAGGGGAAGCCATATAAGGAACAACTGAAGTCACTTGGTTTGCTTAGCCTCAGGAAGAGGAGGCTGAGGGGGAGACCTCATCGTGGTCTATAGTTTCATCATGCGGGGATGCTAAGGGGCAGGAGCTGATCTTTCATCTCTGGTGAGTGTTTGGTCAAGGCATTCAGACACATAATGTAATTTCTGGGGTTTTCATGTGCAGACAGGAGTTGATGATACCTGTGGGTCTCTTCAAAACGATTCCATGATTCTATGATATTTTCTTCATTGCCCCTAGAGAGTACATTGGTAGCAATTTCAGTGCTGTCTCAGCAAGAGACTCTGAACTAAGCAGAACAAACTAGAAAATCAGTCCCTCCACAACACATAGTGCTTAAGTAACCATGTGGGCACATGTGTGAAAAACCAACTTTTCTGTATTGGAGAAAGGCTGTGATGGTATTCTCTCTGCTTTATTATCCCTTGAAGGAAACTTCAGTCACCAGAACTGACAATGTGACACTTTGATTTTAATTTAATGGCTACAAAATCAAATCACATTTTGTTATCAATGACTTCAAGTGTAGACATTTATTTTCTCTCTCACTGTCTTCTGAAAATAGATATACACATGACTGTAAATTGCTAATTAGCTGTGGGAGATCCTTATACCCATGAGCAGAACAGAGGCACTTGGGAGGTGCATTAATGTGAATAGCATCCTGAGCGGCTCCTGTATAAACTCAAGCATAACCCTGCAGTGATGAAGGGATAAGACTGCCTTAGGTGGCAGGTTGTCTCATCACAAGGTGCCCCTTGTGACATACGCAGAGGTACTGCCATCACCAGCAGCACCCTGCAGTGATGCAGGCCCACTGCAGTGATCAGTAGTATAACATCCTCCAGCCTCTAAAGGACCACTTCTAGAAAATGCATAATCAGTACTAAGTTTGCCTAGAGGTGAGAAGGGAAGTTGTTACATGAAGCGTGAGATTGTTTCATGCTATGCTGCTCTGAGAAGATGAGGCAACTTTTTTACATAATCAACAGTAACTAACAGTGAAAGGGGTTTTTTTTCTGCCTCCTAGGTGTTTGCAAACTGAACTCCCCTTTCTACACTTGGTGCGCTTCAAGACAAATAATTTACAGTTATCCTTTCTGACTTCAGGTGCTGAGCTTGAGAGTACTGAGGCCCTACTCTCTACCTGAGTCATGGAAAGAAAAGGGGCATTGCCAGGGGAAATTCAGGCCACTGCAACTCTGACCTGATTTCCAGTAATGCTTTACTTTCTATTGCCTAAATAAGGCTGGAGGCAATTACACTCTAAGTCTAGTTCTTCTGCTGAGTAGGATATATAGAGGACCAGCCATTTTCACATTTACAGGAAAAGTCTGGGAGTTAATCACAAAGTTAGGGACCAGTTTCAAGCCATTGAGTGTTAATCACCTTTAAGTCCCATTATATTCCACAGCATCTGTAAGATCTCAGAAGCTCTGAGGGAAAGGGAAAGGGAAAGGGAAAAGGAGGAAAGGAAAGGAACGTTCTGTGAATATGTATTGGTTTCTCTATAACTTTCTTATCTTATTAATTATAATGTTTAACAATTATTTTTATTGAAAATAATTAATATTAATACTAAAATAATACTTAGCAACTATCCTTTACTATGACAACCAAAAGGAACACATTTTAGGAGTTTTTTGTCACAGTTTTGACTTGACTGTACTTCTCTACAAAGAGTTAATTGTTTACAAGTCATCCTATGCAGTGGGGCTTTTTCCCTTTTCGTTTTTTTAACAATGAAATAAAAGGTAAGCCGATTAAGTGCAATATCTGATATTGCACCATCTTGACTTTTCAATCATCCTTTAAAGCTGTAATTTGCTTGCCTTGACTCATATTTAAAATCTATAAAAATGTAAATGTAGGATGTTTTCTCAGATATTTGATACTGATATTGTTGCAGTGATAGCCTTATAATTTAAACACAGTTAAGTGAAGGAATACATGAAAAAAGCAGATTCTCCAATTAGTGTAATGTCTTCTTTCTGTGTATATACCTTAAATCAACATCCTCAACATTTCATGTAGTCTACTGTGAAGTATATTCCATTATAAAATCAAATATTTCAGACCTAATTAAACAAACATTCAATCATTCCTAGGAATATTATTCTTTATACTTTGCAAAGGCTCCTGAAATGGGCCTTTAGTCTGTATATGCAAACTAATGAGATTGTACAAAACATTGCATAATTTAAGCAGGCTCAGCTTCTTGCAGTTTCCTTGATCGTTCAGCTATCCTGCTGAGTTCTGTTTGCTTGGCAGTATTGCATCTGTTTTAAACTGCAGATACAAATAATTAAAATTGAATTCTCTAAACCATTTTCTGGTGCCAAATCTCCTTTCTAGTTCCTGAATCTATGAGGATGCAAATTTTCCTCCTTTTTTTTTTTTTGGAAGCATTTTTTTTTACTAGGTTTTGAAAATCCCTTAAAGCATAGCATGGAGCCCCTTTGGAAATTAGTTTATGCATAAAAAGACATTTCCTAGTATGCACCTGGATGCAAAATATGAAAATGCTACAGCTTATTTATCTTCCAGTTACCATACAGACCCTGCTTCTGTGACACCTATAACATTGTAGTAAAGCATGCAGATCAATCTAGAAACACTGAATTTCACCTTCACTTTCAGTGGAAGCAGAATCAGCCTCATTATCAGAATCAAAAGCACCTACCCTGTAGCGTAACTGAGCAACAATTTTCTAAATCTTAAGCTTGAGTCACTACCACTGAATAAATTTCTGTTTATATCAGTGTAATTCCATTGATACGAATAAATTCTGACATAGAAGGTGGACATTGAAAAAGTCTGGTGTAAGCATGCCTGATGCTTTATGTAGTGATACATCTCAGAGCTGCCAATGATATTAATGTATGGATACATACTACTACTTTCTTGTGTTAATGCTATTTTGTCTTAGCTCATTTCTTGTTCAGTGCAATCATACTCTTAATCTTATTAATGATGGTAGTTCTTACACATAGGTTTTTAGTAATTGATCTTAAAAATTCCTTACAGGGATTTCACTGTTGTAGTTTACAAAAGGGGTCATGGGAAAGGTGAAAGAGTGAAAGATGGAGAAACATATAATTCCCACCAAAACCCTTTCAAATGGAGCTCAGAGTGACTTTCGAAATATTACCTTGTGGGACATAAGGAGAAAAGGGGACAAAGTCGAGAGCAGTGCTTCTTGCCTTCAAATTTGAAATAATCTCTATTTCTTAGTGGGTAACATTACCATGTCCTGTTATTGCCGAAACTGTATACAACAAGGAGATGAAGAGATTTATATAAGGGATGGTGAACAATGACTATTTTTCATGTTGCTATTAGAGTAAAAATATTTTTCCATGTGGAAATGCCAATAATTTTATGGCACTGCACGTTTGGTGGCAGTGTCCTGGCATCTTACCACTTTTCAACAGAGTATGCACTCATTCTCTTATCCCAGCTGTACTCTTCAATGCCAGTGTTTGTGTTTTATTTTTTTAAATTATGTTATTATATTGCCAATAATGACACAGATACTGGATACTTTGTTAAAAATTGTAAAAGAGTAGATGCTCAGGGCTCACACCTAAGAGTTACCTTTCATGGTACATGAATTACAGGTTATAAAAATCTTTTTTAAAGTCAATGGGAGTTGACTCTTCTGTAAAATCTCAAGGTATACACTGAAAATTTACTTCATGTTGTCAAAAATGTAAACAAAATACTCAATACAAAGATATTCCTGCTTAGATTATATGGAAAACTTTATTTATGCTCTTGAACTTCTAATATTTTGTGGAGAGGGAGGCATTCAGAAAATAAATAAAATTATACTTCCATTATTTAAAGTTTTAAATATCTGTCACAAAAGAAATGAAACTCAGTGGAACAGATGAGTTTTCAACAACAAAAGTTAAAAATAGCAGGTCCATGTCCTTTCTGTATTGAGGGCCACCATTAAAAGTATTCCAGCAGCAGCAGAGTGCCTTCAAGAACTTCTTGGCAGGCAACTGAGGCAGGCACCTTGCTACACACCTTTGTTGTTTGCAATTTGCCTTTCTTCTGCCCCACAGATGTCAGGCAGCTGTCTTCAGAATTTGAGTTGTGCCAGACCCTGTTGAAAGGTGTTTTAAATTTTAACTCAATCAGGTGCATATTCTCTAAGCACATTTATTTGCAGTTAGCTATCTTACAGCATTAAAGACAATATATAGAAAGCAATCTTTTGCTCTCATCATGTAAAGGGTTGGATGTATGCCTGACCTTTTGTTGTTGAATAGGGAAAATCCAGTATGTGTTCATTAAAACATGTATCTCTGCAAAGGACATAGAGGTCATTCAGAAGCATTTAGGAGTAACGCTTGCCTCAAAGGGGAATCAAATTTCTAGCACATACTGATTGATCATGAATGGAGTGAGGATGCTTTTTGTAATATTAAATATTTCAAAAGTGTTATATTTTTTATCACGTCTTCCATCTCTTTAAAGGCTTTCTTTTGGAAGAGGTGCTATTACTTATGAGTCAGGAAATCTAAGTATGCAGGTCAAATTTAGTTTACCTAAGTTCAAAAAGGACAAACTTATAAATGGTCAAGAAAGGCCAAGTGTAGGACCTGAATCTCTAGATTCAAGAACAGGAGATCTCTTTTGACAGGTCACAAGAGGGTATCTTGCAATAGCTCTTTGCCATTATTTACCTCTATGGAAAAAATCTTATTAATTTTTTTAAAAAGAGAAATATGTATGTACTATAGTGAACATATTTTCACATGAGATAACAGATTCAGAATTATAAATTCATATGAAAACTTCCAAGCTTTTGTGATTATGAAGAATTAAAGGAAATCTGAAAAGATATCTTCCTTCCCTCCCCCCTCCCAAAGTATTATTTTATTAATTAGGAAATGCATCAGTGCCTATTTCTTATACAGTGTCGTTCACAGGCAACTCTTAGATGGAACACAACAAGGATTTAACTAACTGACTTTAGCTTTCATTAGTCTCTAATGATCCAGATAAGGTAATATGAGAGGGAAATAAATTTAGACTAATGTAATATCCAATTAGGATATAATCCGAGGTAGATATTTTACTATTTGAATATTCTTTCCTTCATTGATCCTTCCAGATGATATCTGCCTTGCATTCCTCAGCAGTACATTAGGGGGATAGTGCTTTTTCACAGGAGAAACAGGAAAATTTCACAAGGCAGAATGAGGTGTCATATTTATTTAATCAAACCAGTATGATCTACAGCCCTGTGAGACATTCTATTTTTTTAACATGAGATGTCATTATTTTTGCTTAGGTCAGATGCTAACTTCCATTGTCTTATTTTTAAAATTCCTCTTCTACCTTTATGCCAAGGAAACTAGAGTGACAAGATGAACATAATTCAACCAATCTCAGTCTCATATAATTACTCAAATATGGTCAGGCAAAGAAACTCTAAATGTGAAGGTTTCCTCACTGATTTTTTCTCAGTTTCCAGTCCTACACAGGAACAACAAGTACAAACACAGTTGAGATCTACTGACCTGTCTCAGCTACATTTGTTGCAATATTCAAGATCACATGCAGCATTCAGAGAGAAGTTTAAAAACTAATTTTTATAATTTGAAAGTAGTTGGCATGAGGTGTCTACAACTTAAATGGAAATGACAATGACACTGGTTGAATATAAGTGAAGATACTGAAGATTTATTCCAGTAAGTTTTAAAGGAACATGTGGCTGAGCATATTTACCCAACTAAATATTTGTATATGTATTGAACAGGATAGAAACATGTACTAAATTCTAAAACACAACAGTTATTTTGCAAACATCATTCATGGTCCATTTAGTTTGGTATATTTTATCTAGACCAAATATCAGACTACTTAAATTTCTTAAAGCAGAACCTCAGTTTCTACTCTATATTTTAGCCTCCTGTCCTAAGCATGAGTAAAAAAAAAATCTATAATTTTGAAGCTAAGAAGTTATTTCTACCTTTTTTTTTTTTAAATCCAATGGGACAAATAAAAACTTGGTCTTATTCCATAGCCCAAAAGGAGGTTATTTTGAGAATGGTACAATATATTTGCCTGTCTTATACTGTCCACTCAGAATTTTATTTTTGTTTGGTTTGGGGTTTTTTTCAATAACCTGAGCTTTGGTTTTACATAGTTAATTGATGCAGAAGTTCTCTCCCTTCTAAAAGGTCAGGATGCAGAATACTAAATTCAGGTGCAACAGAGGTCCCAACTCTATGTACGTAACAGGAAAAGCAGGGATAAACTGAGGAAAGGTTTCATTAAAAAAATGTATAGGACAAAGCTATCTCTTACCATGGGCAGGATTTATATGACATCCATATTTTTTTCCTCCTGAGGCTAATTATTACCCCAAACCTAAGTAAGGAACTAAGCAGTCTCCTCTTTAAAATGAGAAAAAAATATCACAGCAGATATATCCATAATAAAGATAGTAGTATTTGCAGTCATTAATTATTTTTTGAAAATTGACTTTATCAACTTGGGTACACCCTGACATTTTAGAAAAATATAAAATAAATGAATTGTTCTTAATTCAAAATGTCAATGGATTTACTGCTTGTGTAATTTAATGTCTTAGCATTGTACTACTCCTCTTATACTCTTGCCGTTTATCTCCTCTAATTCCCTCTTCCTGTTCCTTTTTAATCTCTACTTACTCTTCTTCATTTGTATATATTTTTTCACTCTTCAAAACATGCTCCTGTCTTTTTTCCACACATCTCCAGTTATTATCTGGCTGTGATCTTTGCTTCTTAAACCTGTGAGATTTGATTATTTCACTCAGGCTTACAAAGAGCAGTGCAAACTCACTGCTGTCCCTGGGATATGGGCTGGGGTATGTTCTACTTAAGACTGTTCTGTTCAATTTGCTGCAGCTCAGCATTAAAAACTTAATCTCATCCAATATCTGTGGTCAAGACAAGGCAGGGAAAGGACACTTTGTTCTCAGACTTTCTGTATTTACAAATAGAAGAATCACTGAAAATTATTTTTTGTGATTGCAGCATCGTAAGTGGTATTAAGAGACACAGCCATGAATTAATAAAACTATTAATGGCACTGCCATTTGCAGTGTAGTATTTTAATGCTGGTAGCTTTTACTAGTCATTATCTTACTTCACGTGGACAGTGTGTGTGAAAGGAAGCTTAATAACTGAAGAGCACTTTGCTGTTCATTAAATGTTTCCCTTTTTTTCAAAATGCTTGTAGTTATATTTTCTGTACAGTGTGATTAAATAAAATTAAAATGAAAATAACTGGTGATTCTGAGTTCATTCAGATCCAGAATTATTAATTATTGCTTATGCTGTCATAGTTTGGACTAAATCCTGTAGATTTTATCTATGAGTGATAACTTCTATGTGGATAATTTCTCAGACAGCCAATAGCACTTTTTAAATAGAATGCTCTTAGATGAGCTCCTGTGGGTTTCTAGAATAACTACTATAAAATTATACCTTCGGAAGAGCTCCTAATAGTTTGTATGTTTTTCCAAGTTTTATTAGAAGATCTAATAAAAGATGTTACCTCTACCTTCTAGTTTTGTCTTCTTAATAAGATCCATTTAATCCTTATTCAACTGTACTGGTCTTTTCCTGAAAGCTGTTTCTATGAAGCTAGATTCCCACAGGAATACTTATACTCCACCCATCAATGATGGATTAATCCAAGCAAAAAGCCACTGTACCCCACCACACGCTTGATAACAACATGCACTTTTCATTACCATGTAATTGCCATCAGGACAGCTTCTAACCATGAAGCCTGTGTTTGCACCAACCTCTAGACACATCAATGGAATCACAGTATCACAGTATGTCAGGGTTTGGAAGGGATCTAGAAAGATCATCTAGCCTAACCCCCCTGCCAGAGCACCTAGACATATGAGCACGTTCATGTGTGTGGGTATGGACTATGGTTTTGGGCTATAGAAGGTAATGATGCTATGCTGGAATTCTCATAGTTTTTCAAATGCAAGTAATTCAGATGACTATTTGCTTCCAGGTCTTCTGAATAAATAAGTGTCCTAAAAATACAGTGCATGGTACCACGCAGATCTCTTGTTAAAGCTGATTCACTTCTCAAAACTACTGGTTTCCAACATAAAAAGGAAGGTTGAAACTCAGATGTAAATCTTAAGAGAATATAGCAAAGTCCAGAAACAGCTGAAGCAGGCAAACTGTAGCCTAGTAAAACATTGTTTTGGTATTATTTCTTAAAGACCACGAGCTTTTTGTTCATCTGACAAGCACAGGGTTTCTGGACTTGTCTAGGCTTCTGTTGTCCAGATGGGACAACAATTTATCTAGCAATCTGATAACTGTTGTCCAAATTTAGTTTAACTTAACTTGAATTTATAGAACTAGTGTTTGCTCTGTGTATATTGAATGACTCTAGAATAAAAAGTGGTTTAGAAGAGTACTGACACATGGTGATGCTAAAGGTCCTATAGAAGAAGCACAAATCAATGGTCAAAAGTTCACTACAGGAGGACAAAATGGAATTGTCTAGGTAAAAAGATGTTTTTAGAGATAACAAAGGGAATAAACTGAATAATTGGAAACCAGTGAAGAAAGAGTAACAAGGCAGACAAAGTTAACAGAATGTATAAAACTCAACCAAAGCAGACTCAAGGCTGAGGAAAAAGATGCCATCTACATCAGCAACATGAGACTCTTGGCAAAGAGGAGAAAGAAACGACACACAAATGTCGCTTTTCTCCCAATGGAGACCTCAAAATATTGACATAGCCTCCCCAAATTCTGCTTGAGTTATAATGAAGCATTCACTCTTAAAATCCCAAGTAACTTTGAAAAGGTGATTTTAACACCAAAGAAACAGGAATAGATTTTTTTTTTCTTTAAAATGTAACTGGTGCTAAAACTTTATGTATTAGTTCACAACATGAATCCTTATTATTATTCACAGAGAAATAATTTGTAATATTAGGTCTCTCTGACTTCTGAGGGGCACTACTGAGAGATGTTTTCTTGGATCTTTTGGATGTTTTGAAGCCTCTCCTGTTACTGTGGTTCTATTACAGCTAAGGAAATTCCTTCTCGATTTCACATCATCCATCATCCATGTTAAGAGAACAGGTAAAACCATTGGGATCTGTTCTTATCCTCCTTCTGTGTGCTGCTACTTGTGATGGCCGAAGACACACAAATTAATTTGGATGTTCCAAAAAAAAAAAAAAGGGAAAGAAAGGGAAAGAAGCATATGCTCAGCACCTCAGGGAAAAAAAGCAATAACAAAAATGAAAACGAAAACCAAAACAAAACAAAAAAAAACAAAAAACAAACAAAAAAACCCAAAAAACAAACAAAACAACAACAACAACACAAAAAAAACCCCAACAAACAAAAAAAACACCAGAAGCAAACAAAACCCACCTACTGTATTTCTTTGGCCTGACAAAGTAGATATCACTACTAAAAATGTAAGCTGCAGATGTTTGTCAAGTGGTAAAAGAAACTTTCTCATAAGGTGAGGCTCTTTTTTTGCAGCTTGTAGTACAATGCATCACTATAAGGAACACATTGATTTAAAACTTTACTGACAAAAAGAAGTAGTAATTTAAGAATACTAAAACATAGATAAATCTTGTATTATACAAGGGTTGTCATAGCCATGGTACTCTCAGTGGCAGTACCTAGTGGAAGATTACATCTGAGCCCCTCCCTCAGATGCACAACAAAAATCTAGAATTGGGAGAATAGAGATGGTTTAAACTACAGCTGTTATGTATCTGCACTAGAAAACTGTCAAGCATGAAATGATAAATTAACACCACACAGACCATGTTGTATGTGCATGGTGCTCTGTGCAGTCAGTGCTTTTATGATTGAAATAGGATATCTTTTATGGACATAATATCCTTTTGCCTCCTGCATTTAGTCTGTTGCTATACTGATCCCTAATTTAGATGAGGTCATACAGTCTGGAAGAAGTGATCATACTTTACTGAAAATTTTATGTGGCCAAGTCTGAAAAGCCTTCTGGAGATTAAAGTTAATGCAGAGATTAAGAAGTAAACTTAAAAAGTATACTTGTAAGGAGGCTTTAGATTTAATGTTACTCAATCTCTATCTCTAGATAGAGAAATAGGTCCAGATTTAAAAAGATGTTCAGTGACCTTGATATGAAGACAGGTATTTAGTGATATTTTTAAAAGCCTAATGCTGTGGCCTTTTCTATAAAATCTTACAAGATGTCTACATTCTTCACTAGATGCAAAAATATCTCTGGCTGTTGCAGCTAATATGATTTTCTGTATTGGATGCTTCCTCTACACTTCTCCTATGTTTCACAAACAGAACTGAGAAGTTTCACTGCAAACAGGAGAAGTTTGGAAAGATTAGATATTTTCCAATTAGAACAATGTTAGTATTTTCTACATTAAAGACTCTTTTGCTAGTTAATCTCAGGATAACTCTATGTATAACAGAGTTATCTTTATACTTTCCACAATAGGTGCAATGCATTGTGTTTATGTGGCAAGGTTTTGGAGGCAGGGAGGCTACAGAGGTATCAGAAGCTTCCCTCACATCCCATAAAGCCAATGTCAGCTGGCTCCAAGATGGACCCACTGTTGGCCAAGGCTGAGCACATCAGCAGTGGTGGTAACAGATTTAATAAGAGGGGGAAAAAACCCACCTGTGCAATGGCAACTGCAGCTGGAGAGAGGAGTGAGAATATGTAAGAGACACAACTGCAGACACCAAGACCACTGAAGAATGAAGGGAAGGAGGTGCTCCAGGTGCCAGAATAGACATGCCGCTGCAGCCCACAGTGAAGACATCTGCAGTCCATGCAGATTAATTGTGGGGCAGATATTCACCTGCAGCCCATGGAGAAACCCAAGACTGAGCAAGTGGGTGCCCAAAGGGGGCTCTGACACTGTTGCAAGTCCACGCTGGAGTAGGTTCCTGGCAGGATCTGTGGCCACATGAAGAGAGCAGCCCACTCTGCAGTAGGTTTTCTGGCAGGGCTAGTGACCCCTTGGGAGACTCACTCTGAAACGCTGAAGGACTGCAACCCATGGAAAGGTCCCATGCTGGAGTAGTAGTCCCATGGGAGGGACTCACATTGCAGAAGTTTATAGAGGACCATCTCCTGTGGAAAGGACCCAATGATGGAGCAGGGGATGTGTGCGAAATCCTCCCCTTGAGGGGGAAGGAGCAGCAGAAATGTGTGATGAACTGACCACAATCCCCATTCTCATTTCCCCATCCCCCTGTGCTGCTGGTTCCGAGGAAATAGGAAAAAAAAAACCCAACAAACAGACAAAAACCAAACAGTAGTAAAACTAAGCCCAGGAGGAAGGGGGGTGAGAGGAAGGCTTTTTAAGATTTAGTTTTTATTTCTCATTATCCTACTCTGCTTTGATTGGTAATAAATTCAATTCCTTAAACAGGATCTGTTTTGCCTGTGATGGTAATTAATGAATGGTCTCTCCCTGTCCTTATCTTGACCTGTGAGCCTTTCACTATATTTTCTCTGCCTTGTCCAGTTGAGGAAGAGAGTCAGAGTGGCGTTGGTGAACACCTGGCACCCAGCCAGGGTCAACCTACCACACTGCAGTAAGGTCTTTTTTCCATTCAAATGGCTTTCATCACTCAGTGAAAATGGACATGCCTTGACTTTTAAATGCATCTGATGTTTTAGTAAAAATAAGTTCAAAAATTCCTATTATGGATGAAATTCTAAATTACTTAGGAGCTACTATTAAAATTATTTAACTGTATTTGGCATAGTTTTAGGACAGCACAACTCTTTTTACTGCAGGAATAAATAATCTTCCGTTGCAGGTGTTTTCATGATACAAGTTTATTAGCAGGTGTCTAATTTTACTATGAGATATTTTTCTGTTTTAGATGTCAGAACAGCAAACCCTTCTGCACACCTTGGTTTTAGACGTGTGTGCAATATTAGGGACATGATTGTAATATAGGATCAAGTGGAGACATTTATTTTTACTAGATAGTAGTTAGTCTGTGTTATTTCTGGGTATTCATATTTAATCATTTAAAAAGCTAAAATGTTCATTATGGTGATAAGATCAGAATTATGACAGGCAGAGAACTGAGGGCATTGCATAATTTGTAAATTCCCACTACAGAATGGTCAGCAATTAGTAGAATGGCAATTGGCAGGCACTTAAAGAAGTAGAAATCACTTGTAAAGGTTATCCTAATGTCACTATTTTGACAGTTCCACATATATTAAAATAATTTATTCTCACAATGATCTTTAGTGAAACGGATATGCAGCAGCAAACAGATCCATAAAGAACTCTTGGCTAAGTACACTTTAATCATACTATTTGGAATATTAGTTAAACTTGAATATTTCTAATAGTAGTGATGTAACAGATCTTGTTCCAATTGTAGAAAAGAGAATGTTCTGAATAAAAACCTGAAAAATACATCACTTAAAAGATTTTGTGTGCTGGGCTGGAAGAACAGTTAATGACTAATCCTTTGCTGTGTCTCTAAGATAATAGGGCTCTGTCTTGCCTACATTTTTCCTCATGTTTTCATGTCAACTGTAGATGGTTCTCAGATCTTTCAAAAGAATAACTCTCTTACAAACTCTGAAACATTTATATGATAAAGTGCTGATGTACTTCTACATCAATCAGTATAAATTAAAATTAAAAAATGTGTGGCTCTCAGAAAGATCTTAAGTGCTAAAAATGTCTGGCCATACATAGCATAGCATATCCTTTTAATTTTTTTTCCCCTATGGGCAAAGGAGAATACTGCTTTCAAAGGTTACTTTAAGGTCAAAATTTCAGTATGTGATAAAAGTAGCTCATTCTTTAACTTGCAGTGAGTTCAGTATGCCCATTTGATGTAGACCAAATGATCAAAATGAAATCTTTAATCTCTTTGACATCCATGCAGACTTTTTCAGCTTAGTTTTTAGTTATTTTTTTTAATTCAAATGAGCACCAATGATATGCAATATGCCTTTTGCTTTGAGGTATTTAGCTTTCATTCCAATCATTTACTGGATACTTTCCATGGTTTCCTAAGTAGTGACTTGATTTAGCAACACAGAAGACGCCATATAAACTGCTTCACTTGGTACATAAATATAGTTTTGGTGACCAAAATGAATGACAAATCTCTTATGAAATGGTGAGTTAATAACTGGTCTTTATTTAACTCCTATTATTTGTGCATGTTGGTTTCTATCATCAGCTAGTTGAACTAGCTGTCATGAGAAACATCTTTTCATCCCTTCACCTCTTCAAGTATACAGATAACTCTACATAATATGCCTTCCTGAAAAAAGTTTTTCATTCAAATAATAAGAAACAAATTATTGTACATAGAATAATCACAGGCCAGTGAAAAAATGAACTCTTCTTTCCATCTACCACTGTCTCAACACCCTGCATTTCCTAATACTGATGCACTTCTGTCAGTCCTCATTTGTCATGCACCATATTGTTCACATTTCTGGCCTCCAAATTTAACATAGAGGCAAGAATTTTTGTATCAGAAGCTTTACCCTTTCCAAACCTGATTGGACTTTGTCAACACTGTTGAATAAGAAATAGACTTAAGAGCGTTGTCCAATATAGATGCAATTAAAATTTTCTAATCCCACACAGCAGCTAGGAAAGCTTCCTCAGAGTCTAAGCATTTGTCATCTTTCATTCATTCAGTTGTTTACTACTTTGAGCTTTTCATGACCCGACTGCCAATCTCCCCAGGGTAGGGTNGTCCTTTAAGGAGGTTTCAGGCTCCTACAGAGCTGTAATTCAATTCTTATTCCTGCGACTGCTTTGTGCAATCAGTGTTATGAGCTAGGCCATCCTGAACACAGAATTTTCCCTTTATGCTGAAAGGCACCTTCCCTTCCCTTCCCTTCCCTTCCCTTCCCTTCCCTTCCCTTC
>VWZO01019649.1:26158-46743 GCA_013396975.1 Bucco capensis | reverse complement strand
CCTTCCCGCACCTTCCCGCACCTTCCCGCACCTTCCCTTCCCTTCCCGCACCTTCCCTTCCCTTCCCGCACCTTCCCTTCCCGCACTTTCCCTTCCCTTCCCTTCCTGCACCTTCCCTTCCCTTCCTGCACCTTCCCTTCCCTTCCTGCACCTTCCCACCCCTTCCCTCTTATTCTAATTAGATGGCTGATCTTCACTCACTGATGGTTTGAACCATTCACCCTAATGTATGTTGGCCTTGGCAAATACTTAAAAATAAATACTTTAAAAAATTAATCACGGTTTTGGCCTTTTGTATTTGTGCAGTGACATTTCTTGGACAATTTTGCCATCTGTAGAACAAACTCAGATTGGGAAAAGGGTGAAATCTCTATTCTTTGTTCTATCAGTTATCCTTTTACCTAGTATTTTTCTCGAAATTTTGTCTGCATCTTTTCAAACAACCTTGTCTCTGTACCTTTTATTGTCCTTATTTGGAACAG
This sequence comes from Bucco capensis, assembly GCA_013396975.1. Classification (NCBI taxonomy): domain Eukaryota; kingdom Metazoa; phylum Chordata; class Aves; order Piciformes; family Bucconidae; genus Bucco; species Bucco capensis. The sequence goes on along the minus strand of VWZO01019649.1, from coordinate 46,261 downwards.
AAAATATTTAACTTGGGGGGAAAAAAACATATGTTAATTACAATTTTTACTATCTTCCACATTATTTTCAAAATCTCAACTGAGACAAAGTGCTTTTACACTTTGCTTTTGCAAACTCACACAGGTGATTTGTCAGCACATCATCAGTTTCAACAGAGGTGTGAATAGGAATTAGTTGCAGTGGACTATCTTGTAGTAGAATCTAAATGTTTGTAAAGAAGACAAAAGATCTACTTAGGTTTTGCTAAAGTGAGTTAAAATCATGCATCCATTTATTTGCCATAAAGTGTCTGTTTAGAAAACTTTCAAGTTGCCTTCTGATTCACTGTGATACTAAAGAATAATTAAATTAAATAAATGTAGAGCTGAAAAAGTAGCTTAAGATATGGTACCAGCATTATTCAGATACTATGTGCCAACTCTCTTTTGCTTCCATGCTCAAAACATGATTCATCAACTTTTGAGCTAGAATAACTCCTCATCTAAAAACCAAAAAATTAATCGCTCTAACAGTCTCATTAAACATGTGAACTGTATTCCTAATCAACCTTTTGGAATCCTAATCAATGAACAGAGGTGGTTAATGTACTTGTCATCTTTTCTCAATGAAATAGATGCTACTATCTTGAGTTCGGTTTCTGCCTATGCTGTTCAAATACTGAGGCTAAAGCCAAAAAAGTATGCCTCCCAAACAAACAAACAAGCAAGATATCTCCCAAATGCCCAAATCCAAACATAAATCAACCTTTAATTTCTTTAAAATATTTGGAAAAGATGATATTACATCACCTCCCATATGGCCAAGGAATTGAGTGCCAGCTTGGCAGAAGATATTGTTCTTCTGAAAACAGGATCACCACAAAGAAAACAAAACTTGAGCTGACAATATGACCATACAATACTGTTGTCAAGGGTTAGGGCTTCACCAACCACTAATCCAGCGACAGACACTCTCTATTACCCCCTGTCCCTCCCACCCCAGGAATGGAAAGGGAATAAGACAGAGAGACCTGTGGATTGGAAAACTAAAACTGCTTTAATGTAAATAATTACAGTAAAAATGAAACATATACAAATATATACAAAACCAATACTGAACCAAAACCCCCTTTGGTGGAAGCAACAAGCAGAAGGACTCAGCAGCAGACAGGAACCAGATTCAGGGGCTGGATCCTGGAACGGGTTCAGGAACTCTTGGATTAGACACAAAGGCAGAACAGACAGAGTCCTCCTCAGTTGCTGGCCACTGAAGAAGAAAGAGGGAGGAAGAAGCAGCTGACCCTCAGCTTTGTACTGAATACGACGTATATGGAATTGAAAACCTAGTTGGTCAGTTTAGGTTCACCTAAACAGTCTGCTTCTCCCTGCAGGTCAACATTTTACTCTGCACCCTCAGTGTGGTATGCAATATTTAGCAGTGACCTTGGTCTGCATACCAATGCTTGGTAGTAAATCTACAGAGTAGGTCTTATCATTGCTAGAAGCAGGCATGTTTTTGTCTGAAAATCATGCTGTTTATTTCAGAAAGTGCAGTTACTTAGAAGAGCTTTAGCTGAAAAGTAAATTCACTGAACAGAATTAGTTCTGTTCTAACCCAAAACATAACAAATGTATTTAAAATTATTTTCTTTACCATATTATAAAGAACACAACCCAAACCCACAGACTCAATTCCTTTTATCTTTTCTTCTTTATGAACTCTGCAAAACAATGCAAAACATTCATAAATCATTGAGCTGTCAAGGTGCTTTCCACTTTTTCTTCTACTTTCTCCTAATGGTCTTCCAGCAAGACTTGAGAGTATGTTTTCCCTGCATCCTTTTTACAAAGCAAATGGCAACTCATGCTTCTCTTATACCACTGCTGACTCCTTATTCAAGTACCATCCAAGGCTGTGTGCAGTGTAGCAAATCAAATATGTAAGACTGATTCCATTAATACATCAGAAGAGTATGCAACAGCATAGTAATCAAAGGTCAGTTGTTATTGACATATAGTATCAGTAGAAAGTATTGATCTAACATATATTGTGTGCAGACCCTGCCTCAAATCCTGTAATTGTTTTGAGAATGTGAAGGGGCAATCCAGAGACAAAATATTTCCTCAGTATTTATGATAAGGAAAATACTCATGGTCACACTGACCAGATAGGTGCAGTCTTTTTGGTGTGTAAATATGTATGACTCAATCAAAACTTTAAAAGCTTTGTGCCTTTCCCAACAATCCTCAGCAAAATTTCTGTGAATCTGGTTCTGCCACCTGGATTTTGCCCTTTTATCACAAGCCACTACTGGGATGATCTACTGTTCACTAAATGAGCCATTCTAAAGGCATTAAGCTTTGGGTAAGAAGGAATGGGGTTTGCTTATGACTTTTGAACGGAAAATTGATGGAGCACCTCCACTGCAGAACTTACTAAATGTCCATCTAGGGTTCCAGGTGGTCATGTATTACTCTTCCTGAAGATGAATTAGGGTTAGAATATTTCTGATGATAACAAAAGTGTAACAAAGTAGATCTATTTCTGAATTTAGTTACATTCTGTTTAATGTCCTTTGAAAAGAATAGTCAAATCTATTGAAGAGTTGGATAAAAAAGACTGGAATAGCATGGAGGAAGAAAAGAATTATGAGAAGTAATGCCCTCAGAAAAACAGATTGGATTTCAAGAAGGTAGGATGCAAGGACTTATGGTATGGACTAAAAGCAAGGAGATGGACCATATTAAGACAAACCAGCTGTTTGTGAAAAAGACCATGTAGACAAAATGACCAATGGGAATAAACCAGCCATGAAAGGATTTATAATGGAAATTAGGAGGTTTCAGCCATTAGAAAAGTAACATTGATGTAGCTTCTCAATAGGAATAGTGTGGGGGAAAAGAATGAACTAGTTTTAAGCTTGGTCAGTTTGGGAAATGAATTATATGCCCAGGCTGCAGCAGTAGTAACAGGTGGAACTGAGGAACTGATTCCATCTATGCTCCACAGAGTAAATCTGTCTCAAACAACAGAATTCTTACTTAGTAAAGTGAGCGGAAGGAAACAGACCCTAAGAAAGACCTAGAATTCAAACCAGTTTTGTTACAGAAGACAAGACAAGGATATGGAAGGGTTTTAACTATACCACCTAGGGAGGGATGGAGGGAGGAAGGAAGGAAGGAAGGAAGGCAGGCTAGATAGACATCTCAGAGAGAAATTTTCTCAGCAGACTGAAGGAAAATCAAAATACTTGACAAACTGTCTGCAGTATTCCAGCTCTAACACATTGCATTTTTTCCACACAGTCTGCTTATTCTAGAAAAAGTAACTTGCTTAATTAAGCAGATGATCCAGGTATGTTAGGGGCTATCAATTAGACTTGGTGAATTACTTTCTAAACTGTTTAGCCGTCATTGAGAACTCATGAACAGTTATTCACATAGGTAGCTGATCTGAATTAATTAGGACTTTTTCATGTGACCCATAGTCATAAGACATGAATATTCTGCTCTGAGGTAGGTTTTGGTTGCCTGGACAGTATTCATGCCGTGCTTTCCCCTGTGCAGCTGGCACTGGGGCTTGGGAGAGGATGGGGGCAAACTAGAGGTATCATTCTTGCAGAATTCGGCAAACAACATAGCTCGTCATGGCTAGGCTTTGCGAACGAAGATCCAGGGAGGGCTCCATCCACACTCCTCATCAGCACCTTTTGCAAGCGCACTGATAAAAAGAGGATTGCGGATAGCACCCTCGAGCCTGCACAAAGGATTTTTTTAGGTGAGACACAGCATGTGCAGAGCTGGACCCACCCTTTAGTCCTAAGGTTCATCTGCCAGGGCCTAGCAAGCTTGGACACTGGCAGCAAGGTCCTTAGGATGAAGGTTTTATTAGAGTGTCCTTCTCTTAGATGGAAGGCCTTCCAGGGCTAAACGAGCTCCATCTGCCCAGGTTTGGAATCAGAGTTGTCCCTCTCCTAGGATGACTGCCAGAAGGCTAATGAGCTTATCCTACCCATACAAGGATTATAGGAACATGGGTATCACTCCCCACACTTTACCGTGGGCAATGAGTTTAATGCTCCCTCTGCTGTTGGCACAGTTATCGCACCAGGGGCCACAGGAGACTCCAAGTGAGTTTCAGACTGTAAACAACATAGCTATATCAAATAATTTGGGCTAATCTCACAGGATTTTCACACATGGTTGCCCAACATGAGAGAACAAGAGAGCTTTTTGACTCACAGTGCCTTGTAGGACCTCTGTTTAAAACTCGCTGAGAAAATCCAGTCCATTAGTACCCTGTTACAACAATACCCCTAGAATTTGCTGTTGAAACAGATTGTGTTGCTTTTCAAGTCTAAGAGGGCTTCCTTTTGTTACTCTGTCAGTGATATTATTTATCCAGCTCTTTATATTATCTATCTGGCTCTTTATAATTTCTTTTCACATCAGGAAAGTACTCAGATTTATTCCTAGTATTATTTGTATGCTGTGTTTATGAGAATATTCAAAATTTGGAGAAGTGTTTGGATATAGCTCTTACCAGATAAATACAACTTTGACTTTTTCAATTATCAGAGGGAATAGTACCTTAAATTAGGGACTTCTACTGGAAAGTTTTAAACATTTTCATAAGACTGGGCCCTGCATTCCTCTGACATCAGCAGGAACTCTGCAACTTAGGCTCCTTCAACATTAAACTGGATGCTTTAGTTGATGAGTAACGCATTTTTCCTGAGCCTCAAAACTTAATAAATATTTAGAGTGGTTTTAGTATTCTAGCAAAACAGATTAGCTTTAATTTAATAGGTTTTTTTCCTGCATTGATTCCTAGAAAGATTTAAACACACAGTTTCCAGTAGGACAAATAGGAGGTGCATTTCTTAATCCTTTGGTCTTCAGAGGAAGAGCAAGTCATCAAGAAAGTAAAAACAAATATGCAGCATTTGAAGAAGCTAAGTGATTCTGAACAAAAATTTAAGCAGCACAGAATAGTTTTCCTGATAGCATTTGCTTGCCTAAAAGCCACTCCATCATGTATTTTAATACTGATCACTGAAATAATGAAAGAAGTATACAGTAGGAATTAAATTAAGGCCTGCTTTTTTTCCCCATGAGATAAATACTTTTAAATATATAAATACAGTAAAAACAATATCATTCCTAATGTAGGCAGCAAAAATGTGTATACTTTTCAATGTCATGTCAACTAAGGCTTCCAGGAAGTGCTCTTATCACTGTAAAGTAAAGAAAAAGAGCTGGAGGCCTGTCTAACATCACAGCTTCTAACATTTCCAGAAAGAGTGGAGAGCGGTTAATTCTGATTCAGTTTTGTTATATTCAGTTCAGTTATATTTTGTACAAGGAAATGTCTAAGGGTGAAACAGTAGTAGTAGCACAGACACAGTACCAAAGTCATTGAGATAATATGCGGGGGGGTTGAACTAGATGACCTCCAGAGGTCCCTTCCAAGCCAAACCATTTTGTGATTCTATGATTCTATAACACAACAGCACATTAAGACCCATGGACTGACACAGATTGTTTTAAAAGTATTAAGACCAAATAGAGGAGTTTATCTTTGGCACATTTCTGACATTGTCTGCTGTTTTTCTTACTAGTGCTGTTTGTTTAATCTATTATAAATGTTTCTTTTACTTTTCAAAGGAAATAGCTTTCTGAGAAATTTACTGGACATTTATATCGCTTTAATAACTAAAAAAACTATTTAGAAATAGAGCTGTCAGTGAGATTGCATTTGATAAAGCCATACTGATCTAGATGCTGCCCTGAGTTACTACTTGAATTCAGTAGGGTTACAAGGGTATAAGTGATTCTTGAATGAAGTCCTGCATATCATTTTAAGAGCATGAGTTCCTGCTATTAAAATACAACTGCAAAAGCTAACAGCAAATAAAAAATGCCCAAATTTTCCCATGGTACCAATGACTAGAACAGATATGCCAGTTCCAGCTCCCTGTAGGCATATAGAAAGTCACTGTCTCAGTAGAGGTGCCTTGTGCGCTGCACACTTGACCTGGTCCCTGGACGTTGATATGAATTGACATGGATTCTCTTGCCTTATCTCAGAAGATTTCTATAGACACTTTCAGCCCTTCTCAGGTAAAAATAATAACCACATAATTACTGATGATAATTTCTGTTTTTCCATTAGTGTGCATTTGCCCTCTTCATACCTAATCCATAATGGGATTTTAAGGAGAGAACATTTACACAGCCTGCATCTGGTGTATTATCCTGCTACTGTGTGAAATACAGACTTCATGCTGCTTTGTCATGCTTTCTGTCTCATACAGGATAAGAGAAGATCCATTTAGGTCCCAGTGTTTATCAGATACATATATAATACCCTATGTCATAGCAGTAATAATCACCATGTGAATGTACATGAACGCATGGATAAGTTTCAGTTCCCTCCTCCTTTCCTGCTTCATTTAGTTTGTGCCAGTGTGATCTCGGCCAAGAAGAGGGCTAAAAGATATTGAGGAACAAAACAGGTTCTGTTGAAGCTGCAAAAGTAAGATGCAAGTTGAACACAAGACGCACAAATCTGGCTAGGCATAGAAAGACACTGGAACTAAAACACAAGTGGAAGGTGTTTCTGTATTTTCAGTTGCTGGTGTTAAAACTGGAGTTTCAATGGATAGATGGGGCTCAATATTATATATGCTAGATTTTCCTGTTGTACTTAAGGAAGCCCACATGAGTTATCATCATTAACACTCAGATGCATATGGCAAAAAGTTCTTTGTCATCACTTCTCAGGAGAGAAGACACTGCAGCTCCCCTTAGAAAGAACATCTGTACCATGGCCCATTGCTAACACAGTTAAACAAAGTTCAGAATATAGTTATCACAAATTAGAAGAAAAAATAAATTTAAAAGAATCTATTAAAAGCAGAGACAGTCTCATTGTGATTGACATTATTTAAGGTTTTTTCCTGTTGCAGTCTTCTTTCATTTCAGATTCATTAACATTGCAAAGCACAGAGGAGTTGCTTTTGTGTCCACATCAAAATCATTTTCCCAATAAGCACTAATTAGCACCTTTGGGCTCAATCATGTTCCCACTGTAATCAATGCCAAAAAAATTGCATTGATTTCAACAGAAAAAGAATAAAGCCTTTTGTCAGCAGCTCCAGAGAGGCCAAAGAGAGACTGATCTACCTTCCTATATCTGGAGCTTTTACTGTTTGTATTGCTAACTTTCATCCATACTTACACACAGCATCAAAGCTGAGATCCATAGAGGCTCAAATCTTACTGACATTTTAAGACTATGAGTTAATGTTCTTAAATATGCTAAAATGTCTTAGGAATGTCAGCTCTGGTAATTTTCAAGCAGCTCAGTCTTCTGTATGTCAGATTTCAAAATGCATTTAAGTGACCAAAGACACTTTACTTTGCCTTGGTTTCCACGTTTGGAACAGAGGCTCCTGGTACAGGTCCACCACTAATGATACTGAAATGTCTATCTGCAGCTGATTCTAGATAAAACCTTTAAATTTTCACATACAAAGAGCCCTAAAGGAAATAGTACAGGACTGTAGTTTTTATCTGAATGGTTTAGATTAAATAGGGACAGACCTTAGCTCTGGTCTCTGGTCTTCAAAAGTCTTATGCATTAATGTTTCAGTAATGAAAACCCAGAAATATTACTAAGATTTGTACTGGAAACAAAGCCTGGAACTCTTTCCTTCTATAAATACCCTTAACTTATCTGGACTTTTTTTTTTTAAAAAAGACCCTTCTCAGCCCCCTAGACTGTGAACATGTAAATGAACTTACATATCTAAGTTGCTTCAAAAACTGAGATATGGATTCTTAAGTCATATGGGGTCAAAGGAATCAGGTCCTACATAGGTCTTCTTTTCTCCATATTTTCAAAGGAAAATTAGGAACTTCAACAATTAGGGAACATATAGTAGCTGTTCATCCAACATTTTGGCATTCCTAAAACTTCCCTGAAAGGACTAGCTACTGTAAAGCTTTAACATGCTTGATTCTCTATGCAGTGCTATAGGAGAGCTCCAAAAACACTACTGTTCCAAAAGACATCCACTTGTACAAATGTATAGCACTTGTGACTGGGATGAAGAAAGTTGTACCTGCACTTTGGATAAATAAAGGGCTGCAGTTAATATCATTCAGTGAATTGTTGTAAAGATCTAGTGCTAGTTGTAATTTTTCTTGAATCAAAAATTTGCTTTCTGTCTCATGTTTGCTGCTGACCTTAATAACAAGTAAGCGAGGCAACACAAAATAATTCTGAATTTAAATATCTTCACTAATGGTGCTGTACCAAATTACTCAAAGACTATTAATGAGTAGCAATACTGTCATTCTTCTTAGTTCCTTCTAATAAACAAAAACAAAGAGTCCTTGCTTAAAGATCTGATTCATACAATAACATGGGTGTATAATATATTAAAATGTTGTGAATATTACTGTTGCATTTCAGCTGGGTCTGTCTCTTTTTAATTGTGCAGCCTTGGAAATTTCAGTATTTGGTACTGAAATCACTGATAGCATACATTACTTATTCTTCAGTTATAAGATAATTTATTGCACTGTATTTATATGAATAAGAGCTATTTCTAGGAAATAACTTAGTTAAGTTTAAGCAAATTTTTTCCTGCTCATGAATTATTCACAGGTTTTCTATGAATTTGCTCATCCTCTGAAAATATGTGATTAACTCTCAGGAACATGTCTATGTCATTTCACAAGTCTTGTGGGAACAGGGCTGCACAATCTTTCCATGAAACTTGCTGTAATATTGAAGTATGAGCACATACATTGCTGGTGCAAGTTAGCCATTTTCTCTCTAGCCACCTTTCACTTCAAATCAGAAGGGCCACTCACTGCTTTCCTGTCCATTTTTTTCTCAAGACTCAGTAAGGGTTTATCTATATTTTCAAGAAAATTGGAAGATATGGAAACAGTCATGCCTCCATAGCTTTTTACTCTAACCTTCTAAGATTTGTGAGTCAGGAGTTCTTTGATGCACAGGGAATGCCTGTATTTAATAGCCTTGGGAAAGGCTACATGAATATATCAGGGTTTTGATACCCTCCACTTATACATCACAACTCTTTCTTAAATAGAAATGCACCATTTCCTCTTTGTGACTGGCCTAGAATGTTTGTAAGCTAGATTTCATGTACCAGAGTTCTTCCAAAATTGTAGGTGAAGATTATGACATTTACTCTGCTCTCAGAAATCTTAATTTTCTGAGTTCTGCTTCCACAGATTTTCCACATTAGAGCTTCTTCCTTCCCATCAGTCACTGCACATTTTCTCCTGTGTTCAGCATCATCATTTGTACTAAAGCCTAAGGAGCACTCATTTAGTCTTGAGTCCTACTTGATTTGCTAGTCTTTGCTCTTTTTTACTCTACCTTTGGCTCTTAGGTTGAGTTAAAATATCTATCTCAACTTGACATTTGCCAATTCTCATCTTACTCATGAATTTTTCTGTGTTCTGAAAAAGAGCTTTCTTTGATGGCAAATCCTCTACAAAATTCCACACTAAGACTTTGATCCTAATACCTTCTGTGAAATCATTATTCATCTAGGCCTGACTGCAGATGTTTTCCACAAGTTTTCTTCTGTGACTGTTTGGGATACAAGGTCCAGATACCTTTCACACCTTTGATTTAAGATTTGATCATCTGTCTTTGCAAGATCTTTGTATCTATTAGTTTCTAAAACTCCCAAACACAGAGAAATCAAAACCTTAGTAACAGACCAAATTATTTATATATTCTGTATAATCTGCAGCTGGAGACACCGATCAACGTCCAGCTGAAACAGTATCAGATAAATTACTATCTTCCCCATCCCTTTCTCAGTTGTTTATAACTGCCTGCTCCTTCAAAAATAACTGTTTTCCAAGTATTTTCAAGCAATTGGTCCATTCTGGGTAAAACAAGCCAGCTAACAACAGGCTAATTTAAGCAGTCTCAAAGGTGATCTTTGCAAACTTGGCACTTTTTGTTTTAAATAGGTTAGAAAGTGACTGCAGGAGCATCAGATCCAGCAAAACCCATAAAGCAGCAGTCTTCAAGAGCATGTGGCAATGACAGTGGAGGATGAGCTTGAAGGTGGTTGACTGTTGTCCGCCACATCTACAGACAGAAGATGATGTGCATGTACAACCTAAATCTCTTACAATGCAAAGTCAAACAGGCTGCCTCAGAGCACCTTTCACAGTAGTTGAGATACATTTTTTTGAAAACATCACAAAATTTTAATTTTTTTTTCACATTACTGAATGAGATTAGGGTTTTCAGAATAACTCAATTTTAGACATGATTTTTTTGTACAGTAATTTTTCAAAATTACCTAGGCATCAGTTACTAAAGAAATGATTTTTTGACACTATAACTATTAAGAGCAGAATTAGCACCCACAATTCTAGTATCAAGACAACCAAACACAGCAAATAAATTAAAAAAAAGGTTAAGCATACTTTGTTTTAAAATAATGTAATACTGATCAAAATACAAAAAATTTCTACTTCCCGTTAGAAAAAGGAGTCAGTAAACATCTTAACTTGGAGAGCACCAAGTACCTAGGATCCCACTGTTCAAAGGGAGGAATGGCAGCTTTGCAATGCTGTCTTGAGTATAAAGTTAGGACCTTGAAATTCCATGCCAAAAGAAGACTAGTTGCAGCATACTGCTTCTTGAGAATGATTCATACTATTACTACTCTTAAAAATCATTTATCCATCTGCAGCTGCTGTTGGCTTTGGAACATGCAAATCCATTAAATCAGAAACAATTATTTTCACCTCACTGCACACCTTATTTACTGGTAAATAATACTAACATTCCTGCTAAACTATGCCAAATTGTATATGGGCTTTCGTGAGCATTCATCTTTTTAGATCTCCTCATTTCACTTTTCACTATTGATGAAACCTTCTGTGATCTGATTTTATTCAGAAAAATAAAAAGAGAAAAAATGTTTTTATCACAATAATCATAATCATATGTTGGTCTAATCTATTTGGAACAGTAATGGGATACAAGAGATAATGACGAGACACACATATTTCTCAAAGTGTCTTATACCCACATCTTCTGTAAACAAACCCAAAGAATCCTCAGAGCATTTGAAAAGCAGATAACTTACTTGGGGTTCAAACATACTAAGATTTCTGTACGTGATTAAATTTATCAATGAAGAAATTACTTTGAAACTTAATAAGCTAAACCTTTGTGTAGTGTACAGAGAAGTGCATAACATCGCTGCAGTTATATGAACTACACACACATAGATACTTAACCGCCTATTTTATTTTAATGGAAATTAGATGCCAAAATCAGAAAAATCTTTCACACATTATAAATCTGCTTAACTGTAAAATACAATGATATAGCTTACGATGGTTATTATAGTTTACTGTGTTTGTTTCTTGTTATCTTGTGTAGGAAAATATCCTTGTGCAGAGACCAACAACTGACATAAAAGCACTTTGTCAATTACAAATACAGTGAATATCGAATATAATCTCCCCAGAAGAGAAAAGTGAAGACAATACACTATCTTTTGTCTTAACTACCACACAAAATTATTGTGTAAATAAGCTTAGCATTAGAAAATCAGCTCCCCCCCCATATTTTGGTTTTGAATAGTGTGTGGATTGTCTGACTCGTAGTTCATAAAGAAGTTTCAGTAATGTCTAGTGCATGCAGGTGACTCATGGAGGGGAGGGGTTGTGAAAGACACCCAGCCTTGGTTTTTCTTGAGGCCTTATCAATGCAGGGACAGCCCATGGAGGGCTGTGTAGATAGCTCAGCCTTGAGATACCCGTAAGCCGTAGACCAAACAGGGCAGTGCTTCATCCTTCAAAGAACTGAAACCTGACATGAACCTTGAAATCCCTCAACAAATAAGAAGACCTGAGTCTCAATCCAAACCACTACTTAGTTGCCTGAGAAAGTAAGATAAAGAGAAACTGAAGGGTTTCCGTTTTGGTTTTAGTTGGCAACCTTGTGCATTCAGACAATCACAAGATCAGCAGAAGAGAAGTAAAAGAAGAGCACACAGAAGGGAACCTCACTCATGGATGAATAAAAAAGATAAGGGAAAACTCCATTACATTGCTAAAGATAAACATTCCAGATTGTATAATCCACTCAAGCATAATCTTGCCCACAGTTGTGTAAATCAGAGGATAAAATCCTAGGATGCTGGTTAGGAAGGAGGAGTCGCCTCTTCAAATTTACGTTCTGCCTGCATTGAGACCTTTGATTTGCCCTTGGTCAGGACACCAGCCAAGGTCACAATTTGGGAACTGAGAGCCCTTACCTGTGGAGATAAGCAAACATTTTGCATGCTGTAAGTTTGTAAATTCAGGTGGTTAACTAAAAGATGTATGTTTAGCATGTTTTTTAGGTTGTTATAGTATATCATTGCTTTAAGTTGCAGTCATGCATTCTTCTGTTGTATCCTTGAAAACCTGTAATAGTGGCATAATAGATCTGTGAGTAAAGCCCAGATTAATCATTTGCTTGAGCCTTGCAGTTAAACCTGCAAGTGAAGCTCAAATAAATTCTTTGCTCTAACCTTGTAGTCTAGTCTCTTTTTGTCACAAATAATAGTTCAGGTATTTTAGGAATGGATTATTTTTTAAATATTCCTTTGGTTGTAAAGTTTTTTATGCCACATTTTGGTGTGTTTTTTAGATGAAAACAAATAAAATCGATTGCAGAGTAATGGGCTAGTTATTGCACTAACAGGCATGAGCACTAATAGAAATCAGATATGCAAGAATTTATTTGTACTGTTCAATGGAGTTGAAGATTATAAAGACAGGAATATCTGCAGAGATTTTAGCTTCTCTTCTGGAAGAGGAAAAAATACTAAAATACATAAAAACCTTTTACTCAAAATCTAACAATAGTCAATAAAACAGAAAGCAGAACAGCAACAACTTATCTCTTGGAACATATGAAGAGAGTTGGCAATGTTTGTCTTAGTGATGACTTGCATTACATCCTATTCAGACACTTTTCACTGGAGCTCAAAGACACATGAGGTTTGCCACTTACTGAAAAATTAGACTGGATGAAGTCCAGAAGCAATTTTGTTTCTCAGTGTAAAAGTGTAGTAGAATAGATAAGATGATAAAGACTTCAGAGCATGAGTTAATTGTTTTAGAAGGTCTTTGCTGCAAAGAAATAGCCAATTTTTGTAATATTCTTCAATACAGAATCATAGAATCATTCAGGCTGGAAGAAACCTCTAAGATCATCAAGTCCAAACACCTACCTATCACCAACCTGCCAAAAAAACATGTGTCTTTGTGTCACATCTACACTTCTTTTAAGCACCTCCAGGAATGGTGAGTCTACCACCTCCCTGGACAGCCTGTTCCAATGCTTAACAACCCTCTCAGTGAAGAATTTTTCCTAATATTCAATCTAAACCTCCCCTGGTGCAACTTGAGACTGTTTCCTCTTGTCCTTTCACTGGTAACCTGGTAGAAGAGACCTACACCCATCTTGCTACAACCTCCTTTCAGGTAGTTGTAGGGAGACATAAGGTCTCCCTTGAGCCTCCTCTTCTCCAGACTAAACAACCCAAATTCCCTCAACTGCTCCTCATAAGACTTATTCTCTAGGCCCCTCGCCAGCCTTGTTGTCATTCTCTGGACATGCTCTAATGCCTCTATGTCCTTCTTGTAATTAGACGCCCAAAACTGAACACAATATTCTAGGCATGGCCTCACCAGTGCTGAGTACAGGGTGATGATCAATTCTCTGGTCCTACTGGTGACATCTCAGGCACAGTCTGAAAATCACTTGGGGTCTCCTGTAGCCCCTGGTGCAATAACTGTGCTGACAGCAGAGGGAGCATTAAACTCATTGCCCACGGGAAAGTGTGGGGAGTGATACCCATGTTCCTATAATCCTTGTATGGGTAGGATGTGCTCATTAGCCTTCTGGCAGTCATCCTAGGAGAAGGACAACTCTGATTCCAAACCAGGGCAGATGGAGCTCGTTTAGCCTTGTAAGGCCTTCCATCTAAGAGAAGGACACTCTAATAAAACCTATGTCCTAAGGACTTGGCTGCCAGCATCCAAGCTTGCTAGGCCCTGGCAGATGAACCTTAGGACTAAAGGGTGAGTCCAGCTTTGCGCATGTTGTGTCTCACATAAAAAAAAATAATCCATTGGGCAGGCTTGAGGGTGCTATCCACTATCCTCTTTTTATCAGTGTGCGTGGAAAAGGCGCTGATGAGGAGCGTGGGTGGAGCCCTCCCTGGATCTTCGTTCGCGAAGCCTAGCCATACTTACTATACTGGTCACATCATTTCTGATACAAGTTAAAATGAAAAAAAAATTAAAATAAAAAAAGGAAGAAAATAAAGAATTCCAGAGATTTAGTGCAGTAGCTAAACTTCTAATCTTTCAATCCTCTTATTTATGCAGCTGGTATTTCCATAGTATCTCAAGTATGATAATTTTTCTTTGTTAATATTAAGAAAGTACAGTTAATGTTTATCAGATGGAGTCATACAGTTAAGAAACAGATGCAAAAGGAAATACCAAACTGAACTGGAAAGAATCTGGATATGTCTAGATTCAGCATAACATAAATGACTAAATGGCATGGCAGAGATCATGTTATTGTGCTAGTAGGCTATCCTTACGCTACTCCCACTGACATCAACAAGGATTTTCAGCAACATGGGAATGACAATGCCACTCAATGTGTACAGCAATCCTTGGCATCAGAATGATAACATAAGTCAGATCGCAGACATGCAATTTGCAATCTTCTGTTTGCATTTCTTATGCATGTTCCTCTTCCCACTGGGAGTGTATTTAAAAAACAAACACATATTTCTGTATAGGAATCCTAGTGTCATTATAGGAAGTGAACACCTAATGTGCACACATTCTCAGAATTTCCTGAAATGTGTATTCACATACAATTTTGTAACTCATATTTATGAGTAATGTAAACTCCATAGAAGAACAGAAGCATACCTTTGGGTCTATATAGTATTTTCCTTTAAAAAATATACTATGAAAATAGTCAAAAGGTGTATGTAGTAATTCTACACTCCAGTGCAAATGTCAGAGTGTTTTGTTTGCAGTGTTGCAAACAGAACAGAGAGTGAAAGTGGACACTAATCCTAATTATTCCAGAAATATTACATAAGCTAACATGAAGTCTACAGAAACTGTAAGAATGCAGAGAGATGTTCCATAGAGGCACTGTCCTACTGTTTGTTTTATATGTGGAAAATTAAATTAAAAAAAAAAATCACAATTTTTACAAAAAAAAAAATATTTTTTTTTTCAATCAAGTTGAAAATCTCCATGTTTGTTGCTCTTTATTGAAAGGCTTTTAGGAGCTATCTCTGTCTTCTTTGCTAGAACTGAGACTGGCTTTCAGTTCACATGCTCCAGCAATCAAATGTAAGTGGAAATATGAGGACCATGTTTCAGAGTGGAACAACTCGTCATAGAGTTGATTTGTTCTCACTGGAAGTGAAAAGCTGTCATTGAAGTAATGCCTTTCAATAATAATTATTGGTGCTAACATTTATTTTCTGTCATGCCAACTCCTTATCCTATCAAGCTGTCTTCATTCTTAGGGAAAAAAAATCCACTCCAAATAGTGTTCCAAATAGGGCTACTTAGGGCAAACAAAATTCCTGTACTGGATGTGATAAAAATATATTTAGTAGAAATACATTGCTATTTAGCTTTATTTGGATTCAAGAAAGTCAAGGATAATAGCATTGACTTGCAAATGTCAAGGGCAGGACATGAGAGTACAGGATCACTTCTTGGTATCCCATCTAGAAAATAGCCTATAAAGGTAACTAAGTCTCTTACCTTAGATGAGAAAGCTCAAATGCAGACAGACTAAAACAGAAGATTTTCTCATGTTTTCCTAAGATTGTAATATTAATGAGGTTTTTTTAAGGTCTTTTGTTCATCTCTTCAGTATTTGTGCATGCGTATAATACACTTACTACAAATGGATATTTAACTACCTTAATAAATGTGCCCTTTCTTTTACTAAATCTTTCAACGTTTGTTCATCTTTAAAATTTATCTATGTCAGGAAACATCTTTTTTGTACTTCTCTTAGCTTTTCCTGAATAATAATTGTGTTACATAAGGTAACATAAAAATACATTTGAAGTCTCAACGTATTTTTCTGAAAAATCTTTATTAAACAACCAGAGCTGGATTGTCTTCTGTCTCCTTTGTCTGAATAATTCTGTGTACGTTTTCTCCTATTGACTGATTACGTTACTGCAACACTGAATGAAACAAACAGTCCTGCTAAGGTTATTTATAACTGTAAAACTGCATAAATGTTATGCTGTTGTGATTTTATGAGCTTTTTATGCCGTGGCGCCTGCAGTTGGTAGAAAGAGCACATTTCAGTATAATGGCTAACTCGCCATCTGTGGCAAGTTGTGGGGCCTGGTTTTTACTTCATTTTGTTTGTGGTTTCTTGTTGTTGGCTTCCAGGAGTGTGCTTGTTTGGAGAAAGCTAGCTTTAGTATGTGTTTTATAGGAGTTCCATTTCCTTTTCACTTAAAATGTTATTTGGTGTTTTAAGCTATGTTAAGTGCTTGGCCTATTCTCTTCATTTGTTTCCTGATGGCAGCTGGCATAAGATTTAGGAACGCCATCCTAAGTGGTCTAGATATCTGCCTAATTCAAACAAATAACTTTGCTTTCTCCATTTTATTATTTAATTCCTAGGGGGAATTAAGTGACTGGAATAATTAAGACTTGACTGTAAATTGTCATTTGAGTGGGATAGCAAGAAGGAAGGGCAGGATTACAATGATTTCTTTTTATTTTGGAATTAAATCAAGCCATGCTGGATACTTATGCTACAAATGATTTTTTGAAGCACAGAGATTAATCTGCTGCATGAAATAAACTACATACCCTATCTGAGAATTAAACTTCAAAAACATGTTTTTAGCAATAAAAATATTGCTAAATTGCAATAATAAAAATATGCAATCCTTTCCTCAGATGAAGGTTACATCAAAAAGAAAGTTCAGTTCTACAGAAAATACATTTTCTGGGTCGTAGTTATTCAGTGTTCAAAGCTCATCAATATCAGAACTTCATAGTTTAAAATTACTTGAAACAATATTTACTCCTTTACTAAGAGAAGGGTATGTAATATTAAGGCGATGTACTAGACTTCCCTTTTAGCATAAATGCATTATCCCCCATTGCATATATCCAAAAGAAAAATGGTGGCTATAAATGGGAGTTGCAAACATGGAATAAATAGTTTGGAATTTGTAATCATGCTACATGAGTTTTCTTGCATGGATGAGAAACTGATCTGTGTGTCTAAAATCTTTAATTCAAGACCTCTCCTGAATTCTGTTTATGCTGACCTACCTTTCTGCTTCAGATTACAGAAATGGAAAATTCTTCAGTTTGTAACTACTGATGTGCTTTCCTATTTAATTTTCATCTACCCTTTCAAACAACTCTGAAGGTTATTCAGAGATAACATTTTGATCTAGGTCAATTTCTTATGTTAGTATGTATTTAGTAACATTTTCACATTTCGTAGGGATGACATTTCTTTTAGTTTTATTTTTAAAGCATTTTACACTCTATTGAGTGTTATGGCCCTGCTCCAGCAAATCATTAAGCCACATGCTTACCTTTAGCAACTTGAACAGTGCTCAGATATTCTGTACTAGCTCCATATTTTAAATATTTTGCCATGCCAAAGGCAGATTACTCACATCACAGATCCATTACAAAGGAAGTCAAATTCTTTACATAGCTAGGTAGATAATTGTCCAGAATAGGAGAATGCTAATAAGTCTGAAAAATAACCTTACTGTCCTTCTTCAATTACTCTAGATGTCTGGGAAATCATTTTTGCTGCTACTGCCACTTATAGATGAGATGAACAGAGGAGATGTCCTTCCTACATAAGCAGTTGAAGCACAAGGCTTTTCCCTCCTGCCTGCTGAAGTCAGGAAGCTTTTCCCAGAGCTCACCATTCATTGCACTGATTCAGTTGAATCCCATTTGTAAGCAAGCTAAGTTCATCAGAAACAGAATATTCTTTTTGAATATGAGAGTTTTGATACATGAACCAAGATCCAGAAAACTGACTTAATTCAGTCGTCTTTAATCCAAGTAGCAAACTGAAGTACTGGATCTGTACTAGATCACTCCATAATTCTTGCCCTGACCTGACCAATTAAGGCATTTTTCCTTCCCTGCTCATGGGTAAAGGAGATATGAAACCATCTTTTCCACAAAAAAAGTTTATCTATAGAGCAATTTACTCTGGCCTGAGACACCAAGCTCAGAGCAAGCTTTGGAGTGGCCAAGGCACAGATTTATACCAGTGCGAAGAATGTGTCCTTTACACAGAAGATGAAAGTCAGAATAAAGAAGTACCTCCTCTGATACAAGGTACTTTCAACAGTGTTTCAGTGGTTCCAACAACATAATTTTAAAGTTCAAGAACTAAACATCTACCACTTTTTCCAGTATGACAAACTATGCAGAGTACCACAGCCAGCCCAGCTGCTGAGAAGAAAACTCTGTGGAATGCAACCTGAAGTCTGGTTTCCTGAATCCACAATGAGTAAGGAGAGGTGCAGTTTATCTTTGGCAATGCGGGTTGGCTGGATGAGGATGGCAATTATGGACTCCTACACCTACACTGGACAAGTCTGAGATGAAAATAGTCAAAAAGCCATAGAATCTCAGAAAGGCAGTTTTGTCCAATACATCTTGTTTGAAGAAGTGGCCAAACAATGTTTATTTCTCTAAACTATAACTAAACAGCCTTAATCTTTTTTTTCAGATTCAGGGAAATTCTCTTTCCTTTTGCTACTACTCTTACCAAGACATCTAACTTTCTGTTGTCTATTATACACTTTCCTGAGAGCTCAAAATAGTGCTGAGAGCACAACTCTTGACATCTTAACTGAAAGAAAATTGAGGGTGTTGTTTTTGTTTTGCTTCTAATATTGCCTCTCTGCATAGCCCTGGAAAGCTGATCTAGGTTTTGAAATGTTGAAAGTATTCATGGCTGAGATGTATTAGTGAACAGAGGACAGGAGAAGCAGTCAACAACATGTGATGAGTACAATTTATCATGCTGCTACCTGAACAATGTAGTTGGGATGCAATTGCAAGTAGCATGACACATATGACTCGCATTTCTCCTTTCAGCTTACTTTCTCCCTATGCAGCACTTCTTAGATCCTGTTTCTGTTACTATTTCTCTTCACATGATTGAGATTATTATTAATAATTGATTTTTTTTCTCCCTTAAGCATGCATCAGTCAAGCCTGGTGGCCAAAACATTCATTTAAATAGTTCTCTGAAAATTAGCAATGATTTATCTTCTATTACCAGCTATTTTAATATGCATTCCTCACGCCAGATTGAACTACCCCCACCTTAATAACTGTCAAAAATCTGTGTCATCTTCAAACTAAATACTTTGGGTGTGCTTTTGATTAAAAAAAAAAAAAAAAGAAAAAAGGGAATAGTCTTGTACTTTTGTACTTTGAGAAATCCCTTGCGTATAGATGTGTCCTGGTTTGGGTTGGAACAGAACTAATTCTGTTCAGTGAATTTACTTTTCAGCTAAAGCTCTTTTAAGTAACTACACTGTCTGAAACTAACAGCTTGTTTTCACAGACAAATGTCTGCTTCTAGCCATGATAAGACCAAATGTTAGTTAGTACCAAGGGTTGATAAGGCCAAGGTCGCGCTAAATCTTGTGTACCACATTTAGGGAGTGCAGAGTAAAAGACTGAACCTGTGGGGAGAAGCAGACTGGACAGGTAACCCTAAACTGACCAACTAGATATTCCATTCCATATACATAATACTTGATATAAGGCTGAAGGATCATGAGGGTCAGGCTCTTGCTCTCTTCTTCAATGGCCAACATCTAAGGAGAACTCTGTCCATTCTTTTATCGGGATGTATGAGTTCCTTAATGCAGTTCCAGGATCCAGCCCCTGAATCTGGTTCCCATCTGCTGCTGAGTGGCATAGTTGTCATTTTGGGGGGGGGGGGGGGGGGGGGGAGATTAGGGTTAT
>VWZO01019649.1:12278-26136 GCA_013396975.1 Bucco capensis | reverse complement strand
ACAGTATTAGTTTTGTATATATCCGTATATATTTAATTTTATTGTTATTATTTTAATTAAAATAGTTTTAGTTTTCTTTTCCAACCCAAGTGTCTCTCTCCCTTACTCCCTTTCTATTCCCTGTGGAGGTGGGGAGACAGGATAATAGAGACTGTCTGTCACTCCTTTAATTGTCAACTCAGCCTTAATCCTTGACAAGATATGCCATATATGTTTTCCAACAGCACAATTAACTCTGAGAAGTGGGGGCAGGGCTAGTGGGTAATGCCAGTCTGTAAAAAGGTGGACACAGTAAAATTCTCATCCAGTAAGACCACACAAGAAGGTTCTTTCTTTTGTGATTTGAATTTCTAAATGTTTACATGAAAAATACAATCTATTCAACTTAAATTTCATTGAGTAGTCTCATTATTATTTCTCAGTTCCACAAACTAGCTTTGAAATAAAATTCTTAAGTTATTATGAAAGACAGTGTGATTCAAGTGTACATTACTATTGCTATTTAATTCCTTTCTGTGGATTTCACTTTTATATACACATAAAAATTGTCCTGCTTATATAACTCTAAGCACAGTCTTTTAAAATATCTTCGCTTATTGTTGGCAAGGGAACATTATAGTGTGGATAATGATGGGATTGTAACTTTGATTTTGAACTTCTATTACTTAAAATTTTGCAACATTCCCTGAAAAATATGTACACAGGGGTTTCTTAGTTAGCTCTGTAATTGCAATTCTTACCTTGAAGGCATTTTTATATGCCCAGCATACAAATGGACAGCCCAGGGAATTGAAGTCTGAAGATGTATTGCTCATTCTTTGGATTATTANTCTTCGTTCGTGAAGCCTAGCCATACATACCATACGTATTACTAGAATGGTTGGGTTCAGCAAGGATCTTAGATACTCCTTGTCTGAAATCTTCTGAGAAGACTTTCCTAAAATCCAGCTAATTTATATTCAGGGTTCATATCTGAAATTGGCACCTTCAGAACAAATTGGCAGATAGTGCAGCTCTGTTGTACTTGCATCTAAGTACAGAAGTCTCCAAATAATAGAACAAGGAATCTGCCACTTACAGTGAGCCCAATGGAATTAGTAGAGTTCAGCTATGCCAGTACATCTAAACATAACCACACATATTCTTCTTCATACCAGCCATGACGACTGAAGTGAGTTTCACATTGCATTGTGCTCCTTTATTTCAGTAGCATCCTATACTGATTTAAAATTCCCTGTGCATATACTTTCACCCAGAAAAACATTAGTAACTACTCATACATACATATGTTTGGTCTTGTTAATTTTGTTTTAATGGAATCATACTTTTAAAGCTGGGATGAAAAAACATTTCCAATTACTTGGTGACATCTTGTGACTCCTCTGTTATTCCTGACATAAATCACAAGGATCCTTCAGTTGGATTTTCGTGGTGAGAAATTTCTGTCAGACTACCTCATTTATCCTACTGCAGTTAAATGAATGAACAGTTTACCTATTTTCAGCTGGTAGATAGCCTATGTATATATCACTCTGTGCTGAGATTTTGTATTCTTTAGAGCCTAATACATATTTGGACTAGGTCAGTTCTGCGAGTTGTGAAGAAGCCCTCTTTGCTGGAGAAACGAGTTTGGAGATACAGTAGGTGGCACTCTTCACCCTGAGTCGGGAGGCACTTGTTTCTAACAGCAAAGGGAAAACTTGTTGACAAACAATATGCAGTAATAAAATCTTGGCTTCTCTATAACCACAGAAAAAGTAGCAAAGTATATATTAATGCACTCTCTTCTGCTCTCTACTAAAACACACTTTATACAGAAAAAATATGAAATGCCATAAGTAGGCAGCTGCAGTGTTCTAATGCTAATTGTGAGGTATAGCAGATCCCTTCAAGGCTCTGCATATCTGTGATGAATAGATAACATTACCTCCACACTGGTCCTGAGAATAGAAAACATTGTGGGAGTACTGCAGATACTGAAGTAATAATATCTTTTTACAGAAAACCTCTATTTTAGCTTTTATAGAGCATCTCCAGTAAAAGCATACCTCAAGGACAATGGTAGTGAAGGCACAGGTTTTCAGGAGATATATCACAGGCTGTAGCAGTCTAGCACAGAGGATCTAGAAGGGGAGAGTTACACTTACACAGAAGAAAGGTCCTATGAGTAGTTTCCTGCATCTATACTGTTGAGCAGGGCTTTTCAGTGCTGTCCTTAGTGCCATCATCCTTTCACAAGTTAATATGAAGCTTGTCACCACAAGGCACCTGATGTGCTAACCTTGGAGAAATGCCTTCTTATTTGTTTTTTTCAACATGCCTGTATAGACACGATCACACTGAGTAGTCTGGCTGAATGCAGCCAGATCAACTCATGAGCATGATCATGGGGGTTCACCATTTTTTTCCTTCTATTGACCAAATGTAATAGTAACTCCCATAACGTTATTTATCTTCAATTTGGCCACGAGACATGCATAAGACCTTATTATCTCTTTTGTGCTTAAAAATATAGATGACTTAAATGCTCTTATTACAAACAAGAACATTTCAAGGATTATTACTGTCTCATATGGAAACAGTTCTGAACAACACTATTAAGTCACCAGGCAAAGTCTGCATCATTAAGGATGCAGACCTCTAATTTTTATTGGGAATAGATGGGTTTACATTTCAGAAGAAAACTGGCTACAGACACAATAATAGTGTAGCCAGGAAATTAGAAGAGTAAGCAGGAAGGAGAAGGGGATGGAAGAAAGATTGAGACAGAAATAGGAAAAAGATTAAATACGTAGAGAAAGAGATTAAATAGCCAACACTATTTTTGTCTGAAAAGGTGAGGAGCAAAAGATGACTTGTCAGAGAAGCTCTGAATTTGAAGCTGTCCAATAGGAATATATTAGCCTCTCTTTTTAACCCGTAGCATGTAGCAACAGTTAATTAAATTAAAGGCAATAAAGTCCGAAGGAATGAAAAGATAAGTCTTCTTTATACAGTCCATAATCAATTTGTGGCATTCACAACCACTGCAGGTCATGTAGACAGACATTGTGGTTGGATAATTTTATGACTAGCAATAACATTTGCAGCTCTGTCAACTTAGATAGTGATAGGAAGATAATCAAAGAGACTCTTGGAAGAACACTGCCCCAAGAACTCAAAGGTCTGCTATATTATGATGGACTCAGCATCAGCTCCAAATGTCACATCATTTATCAGTGTGGGAGTGCATAACATGTAGAGAATTAAAAGCTATTACATCCCATTTCTAATACTCAGTAAATAAATGGTCAAGGAACAGATACACATCCTGTTTTTTTCTTGATCAGTGACCTTCCAATTTACACTAAATAAGTTTCTTTGAGTAGTACTCTCTCTGTCCATGCAAATGTCAGTGTGCTATTAGGGCCTGATTCTCTCCCTAGGGCTCTGGTATTGGATTAGAAATCATAAAATGTATTAAAATGTAAATGTAGAGGGCTTTTTTTATTGAATTTCTAGTTAAAAATATTTTTTCCAAGACTTTTTCATGGTTGAACCCTACAACAAAGAAGGCAAAAACTGCTTCTCTTTTCCTATCACTGATAGGCCTTGTGAAATTCGTCCACAACCCCTTCCCATGGGAAGCTACAAAGACATCAACAACTTGGACTTCCATCATAACATTTACCACAGCTAGATCATGGGTTGTCAATGCTCACCTCCAAAAGAGATGGAACAGGAGAGATTTCCATAGTCATTTATTCACTTATTTCACACCATCACTCATCAAAGCTGGTCTAACTTTGTCTATCCCTTGAAACACAAGGCATTATTTCAAGCAATGTTATCTTATCAAAATCATTTCTTCTTCAGAAATAGTGTGGTTCTACTTTGTATGTAAAACAGAATATTATTATGAATCTAGATGATCTGCATCTTAAAAGAAAAAGGTTTTCCAGATCTATATCCTTTCCAGCAACAACTTGCTTGAATGATTTCAGAACTGTCATGTGTCAGACACTGTCAGACAAATCCTCAGCTAGCAAACTGTCTTAACCATTTTTTTGTTTACTGTTAATAACATATACGGTTTTTAAACACATTTCTGAAACAGTTTTAAGACAGAGCTACCACTACAGTTGGTCACTGTATGAAGTTAGGTAGAAATGCAGCTGATATAACATACATGTGAAATAAAGATGACCACTTCTTAGTCTCTGTCTGCATTTGTTAAGAGTCTGTCTATGGCTCTACTGGTCATGTTAAAATACATATTCAATGTAACTACTATAAATTTCTTCCTGAAAAAGAAAATCAAATTGGAAAAGAGAGTATTTAGTCAGTGTACAGAGAAAAAATCTGAAAATGATGAATGCAGGAAAAACCTCCACGTATGTTAAATAACGTATGTGAATATTTAAACTGATCTCCATTTGAAATAAAGAAATCAGTAAAGTGTTCATAGTGTGGTTTCGTCTACTCAAAACTGTGAGAAAGCAAATAAGAAGCTAATGTACATGCTAATGTCAAGAAAGCTCAAATAATGAGATGTGAAAGATATTCTGATCTCTTTATGTATATTCAGTCTGGCTGTAATAGCCATCCATTCAAAGGGAGGTTTTCAAGTCCAAATCTTGATTCATACCGATATCGACTTGAGTAGAAAGCACATATTTTTACAAATAAGAATGGGGGACTTATTTGTTTACATACTAACTAGATAATAGCATCTAAAACATTAAAATAAAAAATAAATTAGAATTGTGACCAGGATTTTTACATCCAGCTTTCTGCCAGTATTTGGCTTAACTCCTATCACTTATCTCAGAAGGCACCATTTGCTCAAGTTCTGCAGAGGGAGAGATGGACAGCATGGGTCAGCTTTCTCAAAGACTTAACTACTGATTGGCAATTGTAGTGAGACATTTTAATGTCACGATCAGGAAGCTTTATACTATTTTGCTTCAAATTTGAACATAAAGTCAGAACTCCTGTCTCAGAGAGAGACAGATTTTGCATAAGTAAGACTCTCTCTTTGAATGTGATTTTGCTTTGAAATTGTCAGTATTATAGACTTGACAGCCATACAAGCTCTGAATGAGAAAGCACTGAAAGAAGAGGTCTACTTTTAAAATGTGACATCTCAAAGTCTCCTCACAACTGGTGTTAACAGGTTTGCAACGGGACCAACTACTTCATGGTAAAGTTGAAGTGAATATAGGGAGATCCTTAATTTCATGTATGTATGCAGTTACAGAAACCAAGAACTGCTTTTAAATCTGAGTACCCTGTGTGTCTATTCAGCCATCTCAAAAATGGATAAACAGGGATTCCACTGTTTGTTTAGTTCAGGTAGGTATCTATTTTCCTATCTAATGATGTGGTTGAAACAAAGGCAACATAGAAAATCAATTCAAACTGCAGTTTAAAGTAAAGCAAATAATTTCTGATTTTTTACATCTATATTTCATCAGCTTATTTTGTGAAAGACACATGAATTGATATAAACCACTGTGATACTCTTTGAAATATGTTTTTAGTTGAAACTGCTCTAATTTCAGTCTATGCTTTGACATTTACAATCACTTCCATCATGTTTACTATAAAAAACCACACTGGTAAGTGAGAGCACAGGTAGCACCACACCAACAATTCAGCTTGAATCCTGGGGTATTCATATACGTGTTTGTGGGTATAAACTAGCAAATTGTCCTTGTTTTGAAGCTAACGTTGGCAGAAAGTGCTTCATGCAGAGCCAGTAACCACATTTTCATAACCACAAATTTCACAGAAAATAAGTATAATAACCTTACTAAGGATCTAGTAAACACACATTCAAACCGATGTTCTAAATAGTAAAATCCTTTCTACATTAAAATCAGTAGGAAATAAAACAGAAATTGAACTTTTTCCAGTTTTGTTTAGGTTTGTTTCTTAAAATTTTGTATACTTTTAGCATTATCGTCAAAACAGCAAGATGCATGTCAAAATGCACCTTCTCTGTGTGTGCAGGTCCTAGAGCCTTGCTGCATAATTAGCCATGTCTTTAGCTCTGACATTAAATTGGCTAATCAGTGGCATCAGTCCTCAGTGCTTGCAAGCTATTCCTTTTCTTCTCTCTCGGCACTTTCAGAGGTTCCTGACTTGTGTATAAATAAGATTTTGACTGTGCTCTATCTTCCTGAGGTACTTTTGAATTCAAATCTAGCTCATCAGTTCAAACTACTTTCCATTGCATCATATTTTAACTGCACAGCTTCAGTTATGGATTGCCAGTAACACACTTTCTAAATAAAATGTTTAGTTAGAATAATTTTACGAGCAATGTCAGCTTCCCACAATAAAATTCCTGATTACATGTGTCCGTCCAAGGAGAAAAAAAAAAGCATCAAGGTGATGATCTTGTAATCAATCAGGAGTCTGGCACTAAACAATCAGAAGTGAGAGAATGAAGTATCATTGCCATGACTAGTAAAGGCACATGCTGCCATACCTAGGATGATTGGAAACACTCTGGGTAATCTTCGAATGCACCAAGGTCTGACTCAGCATAGCGCTTTGGTAGCTGCTTGTCCAAACCTATTGCACTTGTGGTTTGGAGTTTAAATATCTGAAAGGAAACAAAAATGATTGAGCAGCTTTCCTAGTAGTTAACGATACATGATTTCTACTTCAAATTCAAGCACCTATAGTGAGAGACTGGACTCCAAAATATCTACTAGAGAGACATATAGAAAACAGGTTGAACTTTTTAGATTAGACAAATAGTACCACTAAGAGACCAGAGGAAACAAAAGAAATTATTTTTATTAAAGTGAATGGTATGTGGTTGGAAGACACAGACTCAACTCCCAGAGTTGTCACAATGTGTGACTTTTAGGTTTCGGGGAAAAAAATAACTACCTAAACACCTTAACATTTCCTTTTTGCACTCTGGCATGGTTGTAGTTCCAGTGTGAACATATGTAAGGATCTCTCCTTCTTCTCGCCATGATGATGTAACAAGTGAAGAGGCTCACAGTGAAGGGTAAAACAGGAGAAAACTGCATGATCTCTGGTTCTATCTTTTCTCTGGTTTCCAACATACATTTTTAAAGCTGTAGGGAAAGCAGCACAACAGCACAGATTCAGTAGTTGCTGGTAATGCAAGAGAGAAACAGAGGAATTTCTTGATGGTTTTGAGTGGGAAAATAAAAGCTCTGTTTGATTTGGCACCCTTTCTACTCTCCCAATAAATTCAAGACTGTCTGTAAAGGTAGTCTTGAAATATTACACATTTAACAAAATAATCTCACAACTGCTTTGAGAGATACAGAGGAAAAAGGATCCACATACGTGGGGATCTAAATTTTTTAATCTGCAGTAAAGGCTATTGTTGCCTTTGCATAAATACTCACTGGAGACATGGAGCAGTACAAAATACAGAAGATAAGCATGCACTCAATTTTCTTTTTCACATGCTATTTCTTAGCATTGTTTTCAATGGTATTACTTCAGGTAGTGGAAGCACCTAGATTTCTTCATTTAAAAAATTGCAACTGATAGTAGAGGACTATCTGTTCACTTGCTATGAACTCCTTAACTTTCAATAATATGCATAATTTACAAAAAACAGTGGATTGAATTCTATAATTTACATGGTGGTTTATTAATAGGAGAATGTACTGACTCTGTAAAGAGGTACCACAGCTGGTTCCCTCACTTTGTATTATTTAATTTTTGAATTAAATCAAAGAAAGTACATTTGGAAAAAGCATAACAGAGTTGTGAAACTTTTTGTAATAAGATATGATGAAGGCTAACCAGATGAAGAGATTAAAATCAAGAACAGTGATAAATTAGTGAAGACTGGGTCAGTAGTGGCTGCAACTTGAGCAACGGGAAGCTGGGAGAAAACACCAGAGAGAGACACTTACACAGAGCACTTCCTCTCCAGGCAGTAGCCAAAGACAGACACTTTGCCTAAACCAAGGGAATATCAGCTCTTACATGTTTTAGAAACTGGCAGTGCAGAGAGGGGGCTACAGCACCATGCCTTGTGAAATCCCAGCACAGGGAAGATTCAAGCTAGTATCAGGAAGGCACCAAGTCCTTGCTTGCATGACTTCATAATTCCATGCAGACAGAAAGAAGAGATACAAGGTGTCCTCATTGCTCTGCCATTTATTGATTTTCAGCCATCAGGAATCCCTTAAAACTATCACTGTCTGACTCAAGTCAGAGCAGCTCTTAAGCTTCTTTAGTCTTAACTAGTATCAGGATCTAAGCTCAGCGTGATGAAATCATCATCCCCATGACTACTCTGTCTCTGATTTTCCAAGTGTGAACTCTGTCTTCTTGCAGTTCCATAGTGAACCTTGTGTTGCAGGTCAACTTTGAAGTCTGTAGACTTTGTCCCACATACCGACCCTGCCACCAAAGTCTTGTGTTGAAATGCAGCAGCAGGCCTTTCAAGTGCCTACTTCTTCCATAAGAAAAAAGCCATTCTAAAAATAGAGCAGTGTGTCCTAGAGCTGAGGAAAAGCTGCAAAGAAACAGTCAGCCAGGTAAAAAGTCTTGTGTCGGTGAAAAAAAAATAGGAAATAAGTGGGAAGCTAGAAAATCATTAGTCATGCTGTGTTAGACCTCGTTATATTTTTTTCTTGAATCATTTTACCCATGCTAAAAATCAGTGGTTAATACGTTACAACAAGATAATCCTTAAATTTGTACTTTTTGTATTTAAATGTACAGAAAATATTTACTTAGTGTTAGTTTCAAACCCAGATGTTTAAGAAATTAGAAGATTATTTGTGTGTGATTGTAAGCCTGTGTCTACAGTTGTTTAATATCTCTTTCTCTAGGGCAAAATTCTCCTTCTGGTGATATTAAGGTAAAGCCAGAGTAATTTGGTAGTTGTTGACATGCTTCCTTATAGCCCATTCTAAGGTAACTCAGAGAATTTGGCTTACAGGGAAAAGAAAATAGACAAATGTGACTTTAACATCACCTTTTCAGTTTCTAAACTGTTTCTTGTTATGACATGATATAGTGTGGAACCCTAAGAGGATTTTCAGCCCACCAAGAAGTTTCCAGCTCCCAGTTTACAGCACTGCAGAGCAAGTGGTGACTGAGTGCCAGAGTGCTCTGACTGCACAGTAATTGCAAGGACTGGGATGAAGAAATATGATTAGCTGCTGTAGCCAAATGCAAAACACTAAGTTTTATACACTTGGCCATCTCATCTTATAGCATATTTATTTTGCCATTGTCCATCTCATCTTTCTGCAGCACTAGAAGGCTGGAATGGAGCATCTGGATAGATTTGGGAATAAATTCCACATCTTGAACTACTCCTTTGATCTTGGGGGTCAGTGCTAATTTCCATGAAATAATATCTTCATATGCTCAACTTCAATACAAAATCCTGCTTCAGTCACCCTTCTTCAGAGGGCCGTGCTAGACAAGTCTGACTACACAGCTGGAGCCCTTTATCTAGACTTTTTCCTTAGTAAGTTACCTTGACAGCTTTACAGTGATTTTTTCCCCAAATTAACAGATAAATCTAAGTGCAAATGAATAAAATCTTCAGGGAATTCCTAGACTGCTTTTTATGCCCATTTCTTAGCTTGCTGTTTCTTATAATCAAAAAAGCCATAGACTATTTTTAATTAAAGTATCCCCATCTTTCTCCACAAGAGCTATATCTTCATTCACTGTGACACGTAGGCTGGAGAAGCAGCTCGGAGATGATTGAGGTCAGTTAGCCACCAGAGGGAGCCCACAGAGTCCTTCAAGGTAAGCGGACTGCAGCGTTGGAAGGAGAGCAAAATAGAGATGTGAACCTGATGTGAACTTCTGCTTTGTACCGTGTTTAACCATGGGGGAGGAGGGGATTTTAGCAAGACTAGGGTAAAAATACACAGAGACGCTTACAACAATAGGTAAGCATATCCAGCTACCAAAAACAGATATAAAGGCAAAACAACAAAGTGAAAATACCGTGACTCCAGGTAAATTGGCACAATTCTGACAGTAGGACTGCTCTGATTTATGTTAGCTAAAAGTCAGGTCTGGGAAGTGTGAAGGGTTTATTGGCCCTTTGTATCTTCTTACCAATCTCAATACATCTCAAAGCTCAGAATGAGGCCAATTATCTCAATACATCTCAAAGCTCAGAATGAGGCCAATTAGTTAATTTTTTTTCCTGAAGAAGAGAGCAGTTGGGATGATTTCAGCAAAAGCTTCATTGACTTATCAGATAAGGATGGCTCACTCAGGTATAGACTTCCTTTTCCATCTACAGTCACAGACCAGCCTAACCTCAGGAGAAACAAGTTGAACTTTGTAACCCAGACAAGGGAACGAGAGGCTGCAGCGAGAGATTTTGTAGGACTTCTGTAACAAGCTTTGTGACAATCCTTTCCGTGCCCACATGTGTAACAGAGTAGACATGGCTGTGATTTCTTTATTGCTTCAAGTTTAATTCTGTAGTTATCCTTGAAACAGTCAATCCCTGTCTAATTAAAGTAATGTTAGTAGTAGTAATTAATCGTTTTAATTCAAATTTATTTGAGTCTCCTTGGGCTAGACAAAAAAAAGACTTGCAGGCACAGCCTCCTATTACATGGGACTTCTGCTTACGTCAGTCCTCCTACACCCAGAAACAGATGTGTGTGTGCATACAAATTTCAGGTAGAGGAAGTGTTCTTGTAAGCATAGTTTCTAACTAGAAGTCATAGAGGCTTTTCTCCCATTTCATATAAAAGTTGTCTGTCAGTACCGTGAATAGGCTGGAGATGAATCCAACCAGAACCTGGAAAGCTGTGTAGTTGCAAGTCAGTGCTAAAACTGATGTGTCCCATTTGGAAGCAGAGGAGCTACAGTCTTCCTGTACATTTTTGAATAACAGGATATTTCCTTCCTTATTAGCATTGCTTGAAGATAGCTCAGACTCTGTACCGAACATGGGCTTTTAGCTAAAATTATTCCTCTGCTGAGAAGTGACAGATTTTGGAAGTGTCAAGGATTATATAACTGTAGTTAGAGAAGAAGGTATGTCCATTCATGATATGGTCTGAGGATGCTCAGAATGTAACTGCTTTTTTGTGTGTGAATCTAAAATCAAGCAAATTAGTGAAAATCCTTTCTTTCAGAGCTTTAACTGAATCAGCAAAGCCCCATATTCACAGTTAATCTTGTTAAAAGCATCAATTGAGTTTAAAGTATTGAAGGAAGGTAGCTGGTTTTGCTGCTTTCAATAGCTCGCTGAGAAAGGGATTCATCTCTAAGCAATGGGAATTCTCTTCGGAGGGAGCACAGCTACTGCTGACTGTGAAAGTCCTGGTTCTTACTGTTCTGCCTCCATGCTGCATGATTGCTAAAGGTATGGTTAAAAAGAAAACACTTGATCAATTTCCTCTGAAGAATTCAGAATAGTTTTTATCTAAAACTGGAGAAAACAAGAAAAGAGCTGAAAACCAACACCATGGAAAGCAGAATATTTAGTAAACACTGCTATCAACCATTAGTAATTTAAGTACAAGAAAAAATAAATCAATATGCATTGCTGTTGAAATGCTACAGAAGTTAAAACTTACAGTTGTTTGGGGTTTGGGTTTGGTTTTTTTTGGTTTTGTTTTAAGAGAATTAGAGGAACAAAGGACACAAATATAGTCCTTCAATAAAATAAAGTCAGGAGGGAGTTCTGAATCACTGCAATCTGAATTTGCAATTACTGAGACATGGTGGGACAGCTCACATGACTGGAACACTGTCATGGATGGCTATGTCCTTTTTAGGAGAGATAGGCTGGCAGGGCAAGGAGGTGGAGTTGCTCTCTATGTCAGAGAGCATTTGGAATGTATTGAGCTCTCCTTGGGGGGCAATGATAAGCTGGTGGAAACCTTGTGGGTAAGAATTAGAGGGAGTCTAGTATGGGAGCTATTGCAGCGGGTGTTTAATACAGGCCACCTGATCAAGATAAGAAAGCTGATGAGGCCTTCTATAAGCAGCTGGAAGTAGCCTCGAGATCTCAGGCTCTGGTTGTCATGGGGACTTTAATTACCCAGACATTTGTTGGGAGACTTACACAGCCAGTCATACGCAGTCCAGTAGGTTCCTCCAGAGCATTGATAATAACTTTCTAACTCAGGTGGTAGAGAAATCCACAAGGAGAGGAGTGTTGCTGGACCTTGT
The DNA here is from genome assembly GCA_013396975.1 of Bucco capensis. Lineage (NCBI taxonomy): Eukaryota > Metazoa > Chordata > Aves > Piciformes > Bucconidae > Bucco > Bucco capensis. The sequence continues at coordinate 13,977 of VWZO01019649.1, read as the reverse complement.
ACTAACAAACAAAGAGGGACTGCTTGAGAACATGAAGGTAGAGGGCACCCTTGGCTATAGTGACCACGAGTTGGTGGAGTTCAGGATTGCAGGCAGTAGGCACAGGGACAAAAGCAGGATCACTACCCTGGATTTCAGAAAGGCCAACTTTGGCCTTCTTGGGGAACTGCTTGATAAAGTCCCATGGGACAGGGCTCTAAAAGATAAGGGGGCCCAAGCAAGCTGGCTAATATTCAAGTGCCTTTTCCTCCAGGCTCAAGATCAGTGCATCCCAAAGAGTAGGAAATCTAGTAAGAGAGTTAGGAGACCTGCATGGTTGACCAGGGAAGTACTGGATAAGCTTAGGCATAAGAAGAAAATATATAGAACATGGAAGAAAGGGCAAGCCACTTGGGAAGAATACAGGGAGGTTGTCAGAGAATGCAGGGAGGCAACAATGAAAGCTAAGGCCTCCTTAGAACTTAACCTGGCCAGGGAGATCAAGGATAACAAGAAGAGATTTTTCAAGTATGTTGGAAGCAAAAGGAAGTCTAGAGGTAATGTGGGCCCTTTGAGGAATGAAATGGGTGCACTGGTGACCGAGGATACAGAGAAGGCAGAACTATTCAATGCCACCTTCGCCTCCCTCTTTACTGCTAATACCAACTACCAGGAGTCCCAGAACTTCAAAACTGCAGAGGAAGATGGGAGGAAGGTAGTTTTTACCTCAGTTGATGAAGTTTGGGTCAGAGATCAGTTGAGAAAACTGGACATCCACACGTCCATGAATCCGGATGGGATGCACCCAAGAGTGCTGAGGGAGATGGCAGAGGTCATTGCTAGGCCACTCTCCATAACTTTTGACAGATCCTGGAGAATGGGAAAGGCATGTGAGGACTGAAAGAAGGCCAGTGTTATCCCAATCTTCAAACAGGGCAAGAAAGATGACCCGGGTAACTATAGGCCGGTCACCCTCACCTCCATCCCTGGAAAGGTGATGGAACAGCTTGTTCCTGTCACCATCTGCAAGCATGTGGAGGAAAGGAGGCATATCACGAGTAGTCAACATGGATTCCACAAGTGGAAGTCATGCTTGACTAATCTGATAGCCTTTTATGATGGCATAACTAGATGGATAGATGAGGGGAAGGCAGTAGATGTGGTTTTTCTTGACTTTAGCAATGCTTTCGATACTGTCTCCCATGGTATCCTCATAGCCAAACTTAAGAAGTATCGATTGGGAGACCGTGCTGTGATTGGGAATTGGCTGAAGGACAGAGCTCAGAGAGTTGTGGCTGGTGGAGCAGAGTCTAACTGGAGGCCTGTAACTAGTGGTGTCCGCCAGGGGTCAGTGATGGGTCGAGTAGTGTTCAATGTATTCATCAATGATCTGGATGAAGGGGTAGTGTACCCTCAGCAAGTTTGTGGATGATTATAAGCTTGGAGGAGTGGCTGGCACCCCAGAAGTCTGTGCTGCCATCCAGCATGACCTGGACAGGCTCAAGAGATGGGCATGGAGAAACTTAATGCAATTTAACAGGGGTAAATGTAAAGTACTGCATATGAGAAAAAACAACCCCATGTATCAATACAGGCTAGGGACTGATCCATTTGAGAGTAGCTCTGGGAAAAAAGATCTAGGAGTCCTGGTGGATAGGAGGAAGACCATGAGACAGCAATGTGCCCTTGTGGCCAAGAGGGCCAATGGCATCCTAGGATG
>VWZO01019649.1:0-11739 GCA_013396975.1 Bucco capensis | reverse complement strand
CTTTTCCTCCAGGCTCAAGATCAGTGCATCCCAAAGAGTAGGAAATCTAGTAAGAGAGTTAGGAGACCTGCATGGTTGACCAGGGAAGTACTGGATAAGCTTAGGCATAAGAAGAAAATATATAGAACATGGAAGAAAGGGCAAGCCACTTGGGAAGAATACAGGGAGGTTGTCAGAGAATGCAGGGAGGCAACAATGAAAGCTAAGGCCTCCTTAGAACTTAACCTGGCCAGGGAGATCAAGGATAACAAGAAGAGATTTTTCAAGTATGTTGGAAGCAAAAGGAAGTCTAGAGGTAATGTGGGCCCTTTGAGGAATGAAATGGGTGCACTGGTGACCGAGGATACAGAGAAGGCAGAACTATTCAATGCCACCTTCGCCTCCCTCTTTACTGCTAATACCAACTACCAGGAGTCCCAGAACTTCAAAACTGCAGAGGAAGATGGGAGGAAGGTAGTTTTTACCTCAGTTGATGAAGTTTGGGTCAGAGATCAGTTGAGAAAACTGGACATCCACAAGTCCATGAATCCGGATGGGATGCACCCAAGAGTGCTGAGGGAGATGGCAGAGGTCATTGCTAGGCCACTCTCCATAACTTTTGACAGATCCTGGAGAATGGGAAAGGCATGTGAGGACTGAAAGAAGGCCAGTGTTATCCCAATCTTCAAACAGGGCAAGAAAGATGACCCGGGTAACTATAGGCCGGTCACCCTCACCTCCATCCCTGGAAAGGTGATGGAACAGCTTGTTCCTGTCACCATCTGCAAGCATGTGGAGGAAAGGAGGCATATCACGAGTAGTCAACATGGATTCCACAAGTGGAAGTCATGCTTGACTAATCTGATAGCCTTTTATGATGGCATAACTAGATGGATAGATGAGGGGAAGGCAGTAGATGTGGTTTTTCTTGACTTTAGCAATGCTTTCGATACTGTCTCCCATGGTATCCTCATAGCCAAACTTAAGAAGTATCGATTGGGAGACCGTGCTGTGATTGGGAATTGGCTGAAGGACAGAGCTCAGAGAGTTGTGGCTGGTGGAGCAGAGTCTAACTGGAGGCCTGTAACTAGTGGTGTCCGCCAGGGGTCAGTGATGGGTCGAGTAGTGTTCAATGTATTCATCAATGATCTGGATGAAGGGGTAGTGTACCCTCAGCAAGTTTGTGGATGATTATAAGCTTGGAGGAGTGGCTGGCACCCCAGAAGTCTGTGCTGCCATCCAGCATGACCTGGACAGGCTCAAGAGATGGGCATGGAGAAACTTAATGCAATTTAACAGGGGTAAATGTAAAGTACTGCATATGAGAAAAAACAACCCCATGTATCAATACAGGCTAGGGACTGATCCANGAACAGGCTGTCCAGAAGGGCTTTGGAGTCTCCTTCTCTGGAGATATTCAAGAGCCGCCTGGACGCATTCCTGTGTGACCTCATCTAGGTGATCCTGCTCTGGCAGAGGGGTTGGACTAGATGATCTTTTGTGGTGGGTTGACCATGGCCAAGAGCCAGGTGCTCACCAAGGTTCTCTATCACGCTCTCACCCCACATCTCCCGCAGCACGACAAGAGGGAAGAGATCAATATGAAAGCTGCCTGTGGGTTTTAGTAAAGGCAGTTTAATAAGCAAATAAAGAAAGGCAAGGCCACGTGTGTGAAGGAGAGCAAAGCAAAATTGAGCTTTGGTCTCTTCTTCCAATAACGGGCGATGTCTGGCCATCTCCCAGGAAGCAGGGCTCCGAAACACATAATGGTCATTCGGGGGTCAGATGTCTTCTTCCCACCAATATTCCCCCCCCTCGCTTTTATTCCTGAGCTGATGTCATATGGTATGGGACAGCCCTTTGGTCAGTTTGGGTCAGGTGTCTCGGTTGTTTCCCCTCCCAAGATCTTGTCCACCCCATCCCCTTGGTGCTGTGCCAGCCCTGCCCAGCAACAGTCACAACACCACATGTTATCTTCAACCCAAGGCACAGCATTTCTGAGGACTGCTATAGGGACCTTAACTGCATCTCAGCCAAACCCAATACATCTTTCTAGGTCCCTTCCAACCCCTAATATTCTGTAATTCTGTGTGATTCTGAAACAGGGACATGCACAGTGAGTTTGAAGTAGTTTTTGATTACAAAGCATACCAGTCTTAAAGATGTACTGTTTAAATATACATCACTTATATACATGTAATCCAGAGCAGGTTTTCATAGTTAAGTGAGGAAACAACTAAATAGCAGTTATGCACCCTGACCAGCCATGATCAACGGAGAAACAACCGGAAATCCTCTGCACTCAGAAGGTTTTCAGATCAACTCCCTGAGACTCACATCAGAGCATGGGATCTGTTGCCCTCTGAAACTTCCTTTTTACCCTCATGACAAAATAAAAAACAAAAAGAACACTTACACAATTATCCTGCATAGTCTGGAGCAATTTATGGCGGTGAGTTAATGATTAGTGGGTTTAGTCAGAAGGGTACACTCACCCCAAAGCTTTGGATAGTTCTAATTTGATTTGACAATTCACTTTCACATCAAAAGCCACTGTTCTGCACTTCAATTGCTTTCACTAAATGTTCTCTTTGACTCAGTCTATACTCCCATTGTAATCAAGAACTTTTTGAACCAAAATTTCTTTAAGATAAGTGGAAGAATAAACTGAATTGACACAGTTGCTCAACACAAACTTTTTCTTTTCTACTATGGAACATTTAGTGGTATGTTTTAGATTTGACCCAGAGACTGCTCCTCTTGCTCTTTAGGTAATTATTTGATCAGACATATATCACCTATCACATTCAGGAATAACAGGCAGTGGTTAAGAAGAGCAGTATTTCCCTTTAGTCTTTTCTGATGCATTAGCAACTTCCTAAAGGCGCTCTTCCTCATTTCCTTTATTCTAATAGAATTAAACAGATCATGCCTAGAAATCAATAATGGATCCTCTAAACCACTCCAAGACACTCCGCTGACAGCTGCTATAGAACTTTCCAGTTGCTGGTCTCCTCCTAATTTCAAAACTCAATTTAATCATGAACACACTACATTTATTGAGACAATGCTCTTATTCTAAATCCTTCTTCTCCTTCCACAAAATATTCTTATTTTGAAAATATATGAACAATCACATTAAGAACTCCGCATAGTAGAAGGGGAAGTTTGAATTGCCTTCTGAGACATATAAACAAGGTTTAGGGATGCTGGTTTATAGTCTTGTTATTGTTGGTATATATAATCAGATGTTTATATCAAAGATTTCAACAACTCTAAGGTAAGTAACTCAGCCTTTAGTGGTATCATCATGACAAAAGAATTATTTCAGCAAAGAAGATTAATATCTTACCAGTTTTTTTCTGAAGATTGAAAAAAGATATGAACTGATCACTGGCCGCTCTTTTACTTTTTTATACTTTGTAGACACAGTATGATTGGATGACTCATCTAAGTTCAAGCAGAAAGTGTAATGCAGAGGAAGCAGTAAAATCCAACCTCACTGAACATAGTCTTGTGGTTTGAATTCTGGAGACGTCCGTCTTAACAGAAGTGTCCAGAAGCAATGGAAAGTTCAGGCAGAAGCAATGAAGTGTATATATATATATATGCATATATGTATATATATAACTTATTTATGATGTCATCAACCTAAATAATAATAACAATCAGGAGAAAGAGGACTGTGGAAAGCAGTGAAGAAAGGAAAATTAAAAAGGGAGAATAATATTTTTGCAGTAGAGATTAAAACTAGAAAAATGCCAAGTGGTAATTCATTTGAATCTGTGTAAAAATTTGTTTCCACTCAAGCATGATAACTGGACTCTTTGTATTTCTCCTGTAATGGATTTGGCTGAGATGGAGTTAATTTTCTCCATAGCAGCCCTCATAGTGCTGTGCTTTTTATTGGTAGCTAGAATGGTGCAGATAGCATGCCAGTGTTTTGGCTACTGCTGAGCAATGCTGGCACAGCATCAAATCTTTCCCTCCCAACATTTCTCGTCTCTCCAGTAGGTTGGAGACAGGCAAAATCTTAGGAGGGGGCACAGCCAGGACAACTGACCCAAACTGACCAAGGTAATATTCCATACACAAAATATCTGCTCAGCAATAAAAGCTAAAAAAAAAGTAGAAGGGAAAGGAGGCATTCATTGTTGCAACGTTTGTCTTCTGGAGCAACCACTACATATACTGATGTCCTACCTCCTGGGAAGTGGCCAGACATGGTCTTCTGATGGGAAGTAGAGAATTAATCTTATTTTCCTTTGCTTCCATACATGACCTTTGCTTTTGTTTTATTAAATTTCCTTTATCTTAATCCACAATTTCTTTTCCATCTTATCCAACTTGCCAGATTTGCCCATGACAAGCTGTGGAATGACATGACATGGCTAGAGGGATAAGGTGCTAGCAAACGCTCTTAGCCTGTTGCTCCTGAGGCATGCCTGGGATACTGCAGCAGACTTGAAGTCTTACGGGGGTGAGCCAGGGGCTCCTGAGACAATAGACGCCAACAGGGAAATGCCAGTGAAATACCTCAAAGTAATTAAGAGGTGTTCTTCTAAGAAGCTGACATTGTCTACAGCCCAGCTGACATGCCTCTACACCAATGCAAGTAGCATGGGCAACAAAAAAGAGGAGCTGGATCCACAGTGCTGCTAGAAAGCTACAACCTAGTGGCCATTACTGAAACTTAGTTGGATTAATCTCATGACTGGAGTGCAACTATTGATGGCTACAAGCTGTTCAGAAGGAGCAAGTGAGAAGGAAGGAGGGTAAAGGCATTATTGTCTATATCAAAGAATGAGTAAGAGTGTGAAGAGCTGTTTCTGAAGAATAGTCATGAGCAGGTCACTGGCTTATGGGTGAGAATTACAGACTGAGGCAATAAAGAGAACTTTGTGGTTGGTGTCTACTACAGGTCGCCTGAAGAGGGACCAAAGAAGAAGCTTTCTTACTCCAGCTAGAGGAGGCTTTGTGCTCACAGGCTCTTGTCCTGCTGGGGGATTTCATCCACCCTGACATCAGCTGGGGAAGTAGTATGCACGGCGAGCTGTAGGCAGTCTAGAAGACTTCTGGAATTCATGGAGAATAGCTTCTTAAACTGGTTAATAGACAACTCTTACAGAGGGGATGTTATACTGGACCTGATGTTCACTAATTCAAGTGAGCTAATTGGATACATCAAGACTGGAAACAGCCTGCATTGCAGAGATCATGCAGTGATGGAGTTCAGGGTCCTGAGGTGTATAAGTCGGGTGAAGAGTAAAGTCAGGACTCTGACTGAATTTTAAGAAGGTAAACTTCTGGCTCTTCAAGGAGTTAGTCAACAGTACCCTCTGGGAAACCATTCTCGGGGACAAGGGAGCAGAACAGAGCTGGAAGACCTTTAAGGATGCTTTTCATAGAATGCAAAAGCTCTCAATCGATCATCATCATGGCTAGGCTTCGCAAACAAAGATCTGGGGAGGGCTCTATCCACATTTCTTGCAAGCACGCTGATGGCTTAAAAGGCCGATACAAGATAGACAAGATCAGTTGTAAAAGGCACAGCAGAAGGACTCCTTAGGAGGTATATTCTGCAAGACATGATTCTTTCTATGCTGTCTTTTCTCCTCAAGAGTGATCCTGTATGCCTTCTCAAAAACATCCACGGCATTAAAAATAGTATGTCTCCAGACCTCCCGACTGGAGGCCAAAGTAGATGAGTTAAGGTGATCAATATGGCCATGGCTGAGATGTTGTTTCAGGGAGTCCTTGTATCTCCTCTTCGGGGCTTCTCTCTTGCAACAGCCAGTGGCAAGTTCACCATAGAGCATAATCTTAGGAAGGCGGTAGTTCTTCATCCTGGAGACGTGACCTGCCCAGCGCAGCTGCGTTCTCAGCAGCATGGCCTCAATATTTGAAATTGCTGCTTGTTCTAGAACGGACATATTAGTCACATAATCTGACCAATGGACGTTTAGGATTGTATGGAGATAGCATTGATGGAAGCGTTCTAAGAGTCGCAGGTGGTGGCGATAGATGACCCATGATTCAGAACCATATAAAAGAGTAGACAGCACAATGGCTCTATAAACACTGATCATTGTACTTTTCTTCAAGTGTTTATTTCGCCAAACTCTTTTGTAGAGTTTTCCAAAAGCACTATATGCCTTTGCTAGCCTATTGTCTATCTCTCCATCAATCTTACCATCTGAGGAGATGAGGCTGCCTAGGTAATTAAACTGCCAGACTGATTTAAGCACTGAATCACCAATGATAATATGAGGACTTCTTGTGGTTCAGGTTGATATAAAACTTCTGTCTTTTTAAAGCTAAGTTCCAGCCCAAAAAGTTCAACAGTGGCTGCAAAGCAGGACGTTAAACGCTGCAGAGCTNACCTGCTGTATGGCCGTAAGAGTTTCTTCCAAAGTAGGGGCAATATCCAACATTCTTCACCAGTTGCTGTGAGATAAACTGGATTGCTGAATCTTGAACAACACAACTAGTACTGAAAAGAGTCTGAAAATGTTCTGACCAATGATTCAAAATAGAGGTTTTATCTGTCCAGAAGCATTTGACCATCTGTGCTAAATAAAGGGCTTTGGACCTGGTAAGTAGGCCCATATGCTGTTTTCAAGGCCTCATAAAATCCTCTATAATCACCCATATCTGCACATAATTGAGTTTTTTCAGCTAAATCGATCCACCATTTGTTCTGGATGTCATGGAGTTTCTGTTGGAGCTTACTGCATGCAAGACGAAAAGCTGTTTTTCTTACATGACAGGATTGCAATGCAAGGTGTGCTTGGGTGAGCATATCTCTTCTTCCTCAACAATTCCTGGATCTCTTGATTGTTTTCATCAAACCAGTCCTTGATTTTCTTAATGGAGAACCCAAGGGATTCTTCACAGGACTGCAGAATGCTGTTTTTAATATGATGCCAAAGTATTTCAGGAGAGGTATCTGTAGAATCCATAGAATGATTTTCAATCCTATTTTGGAGATTTGCCTGAAAATTGTCTCTCACTGTGGCTGATTGGAGATTGTTAACATGAAATCTCCTTTTTGTGAAGCCACCCCTTTTAGGTTTGAATTTAAGACTGAAATTAAGATTACAGCACACAAGGTGATGGTCTATTTGTCATTCTGCACTAGGCACCACGCGAGTGTGATGGATATCACAGACATCTCTTCAATGCACTAAAACATAATCAATGTCAGATGTAAGAAATCAGGCAAGGAAGGGAAGAGACAACTAAAGAGCAAGAAGGAAATGCACAGTCAGTGGAAGAAGGGGCAGATATCTTGGGAAAAGCATAAAGACATTGCCCAGTTGTGTAAGGATAGGGTAAGAAAGATCAAGGCATGCCTGGAGCTGAACTTGACAAGAGAAGCAAAAAATAGTAACAAGGGCTTCTACGGGTATGCCAGACAGAAAAGGAAGGTCAAAGAAAGCATATTTCCTCCAAGAAGAAAGAATGGCAAACTGGTAACAACAGAAAAAGGGAAGGCTGAGATATTCAACAGCATTTTTGCCCCAGTCTTCACTGTCAACCTCTCTTCCCACACATCTTGAGAGGATGGACTAAGTCCCTACCAGTGTAAGAGAAGATCAGGTTCATGACCACTTAAGGAACTTGAACATACATAAGTCCATGGCACTTATGACAAGATGCATTTCAGAGTCCTGAGGGAATTGGCTGATGTAGTTGCCAAGACACTCTCAATGATATTGAAAACTCTGGCAGTCATGTGAAGTCCCTCATGACTGGAAAATATCACACCCAATTTTTAAAAGGGGTAGAAAGAATGACCCTGGCAACTACTGACCTATCAGCCTCACCTCTGTGCTGGGGAAGATCATGGAACAGATCCTCCTAGAAGGCACATGAAGGACAGGCATGTGATTCAAGAAAGCCATCATTGCTTTACCAAGAGCAAGACCCCCCTGATCAACCTAGATGGCCTTCTGTAATGCACTGACTACATCACTGGAATAGGGAAATTCTACAGATGTCATCTATCTGGACTTGTATAAGACCTATGACACAGTCCCCCACAACATCTTTCTCTCTAAATTGGAAAGAGATTGATTTGATGGGTGGAGTGTTCAGTGAACAATGAATTGGTTGAATGATTGTATCCTGAGGGTAGTGGTCAATAGCTCAAAGTCCAGATGGCGATTGGTAACAACTGGTGTCCCTCAGGGGTCTGTACAGGGACCAGCGCTGTTCAATGTCTTCATCAATGACACTGACAGCTGGGTTGTGTGCACCTTCAGCAAGTTTTCAGATGATATCAAGCTGAGTGATGCAATTGACATGCCTGAGTTATGGGATGCCATCCAGAGGGTCCTAGACAATCTTGAGAAGTCGGACTGTTTGAATATCATGAGGTTCAACGAAGCCAAATAGAAGGTCCCACACCTGAGTCGGGGCTATCCTTGTTATCAATACAGGTTGGGAGATAATGTGATTGAGAGCAGCCCTGCAGAGAGGAACCTGGGAATACTGGTGGGTGAAAAGCTTGACATGAGCCAACAATGTGTGCTCACAGCCCAGAAGGCTAACCAATTCCTGGGCTGCATAAAAAGAAGCATGGTAAACTGGTTGAGGGAGGTGATTCTGCCCCTCTACTCTGCTTTGATGACACCTCTCCTGGAGTACCATGTCCAGCTCTGGAATCCTCAGCATAAGAAGGACATGAACTTGTTGGAGCATGTCCAGAGGAAGGCCACAAAAAAGATCATAGAGTTGGAACATCTCTCCTATGAGGAAAGGCTGAGAGAGTTGTGGTTATTCAGCCTTGAGAAAATAAGGATTTTGGAAGACCTTATTAAAGCCTGTCAGTACTTAAAAGGAGCCTATAAGAAAGATAGAGACAGTCTTTTTAGCAAGGCTTGTTGTAATAGCACAAGGGGTAATGGCTTTAAATTGAAGTAGGGGAGACTTAAATTGGATATAAGGAAGAAATTTTTCACAATAAGGGTGGTGAAGCACTGGAACAGGTTGCCCAGAGAGGTAGTAGGTGCCTCATTGCTGGAAACATTCAAGGTCAGGTTGGACACAGAGCCCTGAGCAACCTGGTCGAGTTATAGGTCTCCCTGCTCGCTGCAGGGGAGTTGGACTGGATGACCTCTAAACGTGCCTTCCAATTCTGACCTTTCTGCTAAAGTGTGTTATTTCTATTCCTACTCTAAGCTGCTAAGCAAACCTAACATTGTACTGCAGAGGCGGTTGCATTTCCTTTGTTGACTGAAAAGTGTAAGTGACTGACTATAAATACAAGACTTACGCAGCTGGTAAAGAGAACCAGATAATTCTACCAGTGAAAACTATTGCGTGTGGTTAAAGGGAATAGGAAAGGGATTGCAGAAGAAATTGTAGTCATCTGAGTAACAAATTTTCAAGGCATATTTGATCAGTGAAGGCATGAGTTTGCAACTGTTAGGCCAGGAGTATCTGCATGTGCTTAATACAATTAGAGCAAAATATTGCTGTGGAGTAATATCCTCACACCAGAGAGAAAAGATCCTCAAGAAAACAAATTAGTTTGCCAGATGCCTAGAGTCAGAAACGAATCTGAGTCACACTGCCTGACAGAGAAGATGGTTCTTCCTGACCCTGAGAGCCTACAGGTTTTCCTAAATGATATCCAGTGTGAAAAGTCAGTGCCAGGGACCCGTCATTCTCAAATGGAATTGTTAGGCAGAGCCTCAACACAGAAACTTTTAAGTCAGCTCCTTTTATTGATATCTATGTAATACTTTCTGTATTACAGAATTCTCTTGTCAACAGTAAGATATCAGCATGTGCTAATGAGTTCATGTCAGATAATGCATACAAAAATAAGTAAAACTCCAAGTGTAGACCTTGTTTCTTATAGAAAAGAGTCACTTCATAATTGAGGAAGCACAGGTGTGGTTTTCAGGGTCTTCATGGTAGTAATATACACATGCTAAATGTAGCTGTAGGCTAAAAATCTGAAAAATAGAAGTCACAAAGGATACCTAGCTGAAGCCTGGAGAATATGTTTCTACGCTGCAATATAATAAAATTTCTCTTCTGACTTGAGCAACAGGAAAATTTTTTTCTCCCTCTCTCCTAGAATTACATTTAAAGCAATGTTTATTCTTAGTCTTCAGCATAGCAAGATTTCAAACACAGCAGAAGTCTTGTAGGGAAAATCTGTATGTATGGCTAGGCTTCGCAAACGAAGATCCAGGGAGGGCTCCATCCACGCTCCTCATCAGCGCCTTTTACAAGCGCGCTGATAAAAAGAGGATAGTGGATAGCACCCTCAAGCCTGCGCAATGGATTTTTTTAGGTGAGACACAGCATGCACAGAGCTGGACCCACCCTTTAGTCCTAAGGTTCATCTGCCAGGGCCTAGCAAGCTTGGATGCTGGCAGCCAAGTCCTTAGGACATAGGTTTTATTAGAGTGTCCTTCTCTTAAATGGAAGGCCTTACAGGGTTAAACGAGCTCCACCTGCCCGGGTTTGGAATCAGAGTTGTCCTTCTCCTAGGATGACTGCCAGAAGGCTAATGAGCACATCCTACCCATATAAGGATTTATAGGAACACGGGTATCACTCCCCACACTTTACTGTGGGCAATGAGTTTAATGCTCCCTCTGCTGTCAGCACAGTTATCGCACCAGGGGCCACAGGAGACCCCAAGTGATTTTCAGACTGTGCCTGTAGGGAAAATCTACCTCTGACAGAAATGCAGAGGAGTGAGATATTGTAAATGCCACACACAGTCACACGCATATATTCACGTGCAGGCACATACAGTCATAGAGTGGTAGCCTTCATGATACTGTTTTCCTGGCTTGCAAATACAACAAACTGTTAATGACCTTTTACTGCACATTATTCGTTGAACTCCACATATAGGTACGATGGGGGAGGGGGACAATAATATCAGCAGTCTTTCATATGACAAGCTGTGGGAAAAGACACCTGAGTTAGGGGGAAGGGGGATTAGTAAGGGTCTTCAGCCTGTTGCCCTGCAACAAGCAGCACAGTCAAAGGCTCATGAAATCAATCCAGAGGCTCCTAAGACAATAGCAGCCAGCAGGTAAATGTCAGGGAAACACCTTAAGGGAATGAATGGGTGTTTCTCTGGAAAGGTGACATGGCTGACTTCCCAGCTGAAGTGCCTCTACACAAAAGCACACAGCATGGGCAACAAACAAGAGGAGCTGGAAGCTACTGTCCTGCTGGAAATTTACGACATAGTGGCCATTACTGAAACCTGGTGGGATGAATCCTATGACTGGAGTGAGGCTACCAGTAGTTACAAGCTGTTCAGAAAGGACAGGAGGGGAAGGAGGGGTGGAGGTGTTGCCCTCTATATTAAAGAATGTATTGAATGTGAAGAGTTGTCCCTAAAGAATAGCCAAGGGCAAGTTGAAAGCTTATGGGTAGGAATTAGAGATCAAGGTAACAAGGGAAACCTTGTGGTTGGAGTCTACTACAGGCCTCCAGATCAAGAGGAGTCTGTTGATGAAGCATTTCTACTCCAGCTACAGGAGGCATCAGGCCNCTACAGGAGGCATCAGGCCCACAGGCTCTTGTCCTGCTGGGGGTCTTCAACCACCTGACATTTGCTGGAATAACAATACAGCAAGCAGAAGGCAGTCCAGAAGGCTCCTGGAGAGTCTGGATGAAAACTTCCTAGCACAAGAAATAGACACCCCTACCCAGAGGGGTGCAACACTTGATCTCCTGGTCACAAATGCAGACGATCTCATCAGGGATCTCAAGACT
>VWZO01019648.1:198420-211068 GCA_013396975.1 Bucco capensis | reverse complement strand
AGCCAGGCTCTTCTCAATGTTAGGACAAGAGAGAATGGGACCAAGTTGGATCACAGGTCGTTTAGTATTAACCTGAGGAGAAACTTCTTTCCAGTAAGGGTGACGGAGCACTGGAACAGGCTTCCCAGGAGGGCTGTGGAGTCTCCTTCTCTGGAGACATTCAAGAGCTGCCTAGATGCATTCCTGTGTGAGCTCGTCTAGGTGAACCTGCTCTGGCAGGGGGGTTGGACTAGATGATCTTTCTAGGTCCCTTCCAACCCCTAATACTCTGTGGTTCTGTGATTCTGTGAAATGAGAAAGCACTATTTCTGGGGTATCAGCCAAACAAGACTACCAGCTTTAGATTGCAATTTAATCGGTTTCATATTCTGAAGCACATTTTTTTCTGAAGATATTTGACAAACCCCTGAATTGTCTGAGATATCATACTGTTGGATTCTTTCAACAGGTTATGTAGTCTTTCAAATTCCATAGCATTTTTTTTTATCCACTTAGTTAGAGTTGTTTTTAAAATGCCATTCAATACAGACTGTGTTTTCTGTGTCAGTCTATTCTCATTTTCAATTGCCCTTTCTTTAAAAATGAAGTCTATATTTTTCAAATTATTTACACTGTCAATATTTTCAGAATATGTCAATAATTCAAAATAAATATTTTTTAATTTAAGAATTAGTAAAAATGTTATCAACACTTTCTACCTCTTCACAATTAGGTTCACAATAAAAAGAAATGTGAATAGACAAACTGATCAATTCACACTTCAAAAGGCTAAGCAGAGACAACAATAAATGTCACCCAGTCTTTTCCCATTTATTAATTACAACGAAAACCTCAAAAGAGGATGAGAAGGGGGAAACTTTGATTTGCTGTTAAGTAAAAACCTGTTGAAGGTCTTTGCTTTCTAATGTTTTTAAATCTGATTTTAATTTGAGCCTGACTTCTCATTTTACTGAAAATAAACAAGCAAGCTATGTAATTTTTTTCAGGTTAGCAGCCCAATATCATCCTCAAAGACAGAGTAATTAATGCAGAGACAATACTTAGTATATGCTCAACTCTATCAGATCTGTCTGGGATAGAGTTAATTTTCTTCTTAGTAGCTTGTATGATATTATGTTTTGGATTTGTAACCAAAGCAATTTTGATAACACAGGGGTGTTACCATTGGGTGGGGCTTTGTGGAGCAAACCCAAACCACCAATTCATCTTTCATTATTTAAGAGTTTTTTTTACTGTTACTTTTATTAATTCACTACATTCCATATATACTGTCTGCAAAATACCATATAAAGTAAAGCCTTACTCTATCAGAGATTAAGTAAAGGTGAACAAGAGGCAGAAATTCAAAGAAAGCTTATTTGTCCCATCCCATTGGATACAGGATCCCATCTTCAGACCATGATGCATTTTCTGCACCACTAAAAGGATCCAAAATAGTCAAATTAAGTGTGTTATAGTAATCCAGGTTAAAGGCGTAAAGATGTGGAGAGCAATGACAGGTATTATAAAGAAGAGGAAAGATCACAGACTAAGCAACCCACATAGAAAGAACTTTCTTGAGCCTAGCACTATTACCTGAGACATTTTAGTTGACCTCAGTTCCTCATTCTCCTTTACTTTTATTACAAACATTTTTGAAGATGCAAACCCTTATTAGTTATAGTATTTTATGTAGTTTAAATTTTGAGCATTTTCCATTGTACGCTCAGCTCTGGTATTTCTTCAGAGTTATTCGTGCCTTTCCAAACACACACTAGCCTAGTTGTAGGATCTGACAGTCACTGGTAGCAATCAGGAATTATGCAGCTCAAACTTGCAGCGCTAGGGAATGCTAAAATATCCATTATCTTTCTCTCCATTTCATGTGTCATTATGTAGTATTTTTTTAATATAAACATAAAATGGTTTAGATTGGAAAGGATCTTAAAGATCACATAGTTCCAACCCCCCTGCCACAGGCAAGAATGTATTCTACTAGACCAGGTTGCTCAAAGCCCCATCAAATATACTTCCAGGGATGGGGCATCCACAACTTCTCTGGGTTACCTTTTCCAGTGTCTAACCCACCTCACAGGAAGAACTTCTCCCTTATATCTGATCTAAATCTACCCTCTTTCAGTTGAAAACCATTACTCCTTGCCCTATCACTACACTCTCTGATAAAGTGTCTCTCCCATCTTTTCTGTAGGCCCCCTTCAAGTACTGAAAAGCTGCTATAAGGTCTCTCTGGATCCTTCCCTTCTCCAGGCTAAATAACTCCAACTTTCTCAGCCTGTCCTCATAGTGGAAGGTACTTTAGCCCCCTGATCATCTTTGTAGACCTCCTCTGGACCTCCTTGAGTAGATCCATACCTTTCTTACACTGGAGGCCCGAGAGATGGACAGTCTGAAATGAATGGAGCAGAGGGGTAGAATCACCTCCTTTTGAGTCTTCTTTAGCAGCAGGGTTGGACTAGATGATCCCAAGAGGTCCCTTCCAACACTTACCATTCTGTAACTATGTGTGACCTACTGGTCACACCTGTTTCGATGCAGCCCAGGATGTAATCATCTTTGAGGGCTGCAAATGCACATTGCCAGATCATATTCAGTTTTTCATCCACTCCTCCGCCAGCCTGTATTTGTGCTTGGGATTGCCCTGACCCATGTGCACTTGGCCTTGTTGAGCATCATGAGGTTTACACAGGCCCACCTCTCAAGCCTGTCAAGATCTCTCTAGATGACATCCCTTCCCTTCAGCATATTAACTGCACCACACAACTTGATGTCATTGGCAAATTTGCCGAGGGTACAAACTCAGTCCTACTGTTCATGTCATTGACAAAGATGTTAAATAGCACCAATCCCAAGAATAGCCCCTGAGGAATGCCACTCATCACTGCTCTCCACTCAGACATCGAGGCATTGACTGCGGCTCTTTGAGTGCCAATGTTCAGCCAATTCCTCATCCATCAAGTGGTCCATTCGTCAAATCCATGTCTCTAAAATTTAGAGACAAGCATGTCATGCAGGACAATATCAAATGTTTTGCACAGGTCCAGGTAGATGATTACCCTTTCTTCCATTTTGTTTTAGCTTAACACAGTCCTCTATTTACATTTAGAGTGCAGTTAGACTTTGATATATAATTATTATGGCAAGACAATATACTTTCTGCTCACCAGATCTACTACAGAAATATGTTCAGTATCCTTAATTATGTGAAAGCATTCTGCAGGCAGGCAGCTTTTTGTTCTCATTCATCTATTTTTCTACTCTCTTATAATCTAAACCAATGTAAGGCAAGCAGTGTATTACCTCCACATACTGCAGCCATCTTCAGAATTCTTCTCATCTCCTATCACTTATCTAACAACCAGCAAACAACCTCCACATGTTACTTGAACTATTACAAGCAAACACATTTCATTTGTTTAATTTAAGAGCTAGAACACAAAATACTTTTTTTTTTGTTTACTTAGTTTAAGGTATTTCAAATTACCATCAGACTTGGCATTTAGTCAGGCTCCAGGGATCATGCCTGCAATTTAGGTAGCCAAGAGAGGCCCTTAATTGAGATTTGGATTACTGAGATGAAATGTGGCTGTTGGTGACAGTCCAGAATCCTAATAGTTTGCAATATTTTGTAAAAAAAACCCCAAACCAAAACATAAGCTTAGCAAGTTTTTTAGTATGTATAGAGGCAGCTCCAGGACAGCATGAAAAACCTTTCCTTTAGAATAGATTTTCTAGTGGAAACAAGACTTGACTTTTCTGTAGATGTAATTGTCGTAAATATCTCTAAGGAAACCAGGAAAAAGAAGTATTTCAGTTAAGCTCATATTTCTTTACCATGATTATAAAATGCCACATTCATCAAAGAGAGTGCTGTTTCTTCCTCTGTAATTTGGCATGGTCAGTAATGATTCCTAAACCAAGCTGCTACTGGTATTCTGCAGGGCATAGGCATGGTTTTGTATTAGTTCCATAATTTCTTCTAGATGCGATAGGCAAGCCCTTGGCTACCACAGATAACAATGAGATATAAAATCTTAAAGTTGCTAGCAGTTTTGTTGCCTATTGTGGGCAATTAAACTGTGGTGTAAGTTTTGTTGACTCAGACTCTCTACGTTTATTTACTTGCAACTAATTACGCCAGATGAATGCAAATCTGGATAAAATACCTCCTTCTGAATAAAGAAGTGGAACTAGATTTGTGTGTTTAACTTTTGAAAACCTCAGAGGTATTTCAAAATAGCATCAGGCTAAATCTCTTAATATTGGTCAACAATTTTCTGTTAATGTGTTCCTCTGGAAAAAATGCTTTACATGTTTTATTTTTGTTAAGGGAGAGGGGAGAATGTCATATTTGCTTAAAATATAGTCTCATTATTTAAGTCAACATATATTCTAGTATTTTGAGGTATTGCTTTTATTGAGTTGGGGGTCATTTTGTATGATTGGTTTTTGTTTCATTTTACTGGATCAGTCTGATATTAAGCAGTTTCTATTTGAGCTACCACAGGGACTTTGTGAGCACTGTAATTTAAATGTGTCATATCCTCATTCTCTTTCAGGTATAGCCTAGATTTTCTGTGTGTATTGTATTTGTTGATGCACAGAAATTCCTCTTTCTGGCTTCCGACAAAATGAAAAGAAAAAAAGAAAGGAGTCTTCCACACTTTTGACTAGAACTCATAGGACATACCAGGAGCACTCAATTAGAAACAAAAAAAAGTTTCATTTTTCAGTAATATGTAACAAGTACTTTCTTATTTGCTACTTCAGAAATATTTTTGAATGTTTTCTTTCACAAATTATTTTATAAATTCATTTTTATTTCCAGCCTAGGACAAAAAGAAATATTGATGTATGAAATCTCAGTATCATATATATAAAGCTCATTCTTTTATAGTCATATGTGTATGAATATTTAGGATGTAAAAGGTTGTTCGTTTGAGCAAGAAGCTTTTTCTAAGCTTCCCATAAATATCGTATTTGAGAGAAGATAGGTACCACCTAGCAGGCAATGCTCTGTATGCCCAAGCCCTCTCTTGCCTTGTGGCATGTTCATAGAGCTCTGCCATCTGTTTTAGCATGAGGTGCTTTTGCATTGATATAATGAAATCTATAAAGGGAGTTGTTCCCATAAAACTACATCATTAGAAAAATATCATACTGCTAACCAATGTCATTATACTAAAATACAATCAATGAGTGGGCAGTGTCTGCTGAAGCAAGAGGCTGCATTTAGATGTGCACTTTGGGCATAGATGAGTTAAGGAAAAGGAAAATGATTCCCATCTTGTTGTCACTTCTCCCTTACTTCCTTAGCAAAGACAATCACCCATCAAATCTGCTAGAAAAGAAATTCATGTGTGGCTACCCCTCATCAAAATGATACAAGTGAAAACCCACTGACACTGTGAGTCTAATATCAACAGCAACTGCTGTTTTCCATCATTTTGACATAAGCAGGTTGGGAGTATAGTTTTGCAGTCAGGTCTAAGGGAACCGTAATCCCCAGGTAGTGTGGAGTTATGATCAGATCATGACATCTCAGTCCTGCTCAGGTGAAACCTATGCAGCACATCTGACCATGGCCTGAGTGTGTGCCTATCCTCCAGCTACTTATACAGGTGAAAATTCTGAAGAATTATTCAGCTTCCTTCAAACTAGGCAAATGAGATGCCAGTATTCATAGATTCTTGGTAACTGGGAATTAAAATAGCACCTAAGTATAGTATGACTAGGAATTACACTTCCTATGCACAACTATCAAAATATCCCCTAAAAGGAACTACTTTATAGTATCTTGTGCATCACTTTGGGCTTTGCCCACCCCTGCAAGACTGTGAAAAGCAACTGCTCTAGAAACTGTGTGGTTTTCTGTTTGGATTTTTTTCCTCTTCATTATTGATCTCTTCTTTCCAGTTTCTCTGCATGTTTGCTGGTCTTCTTCTTTATGTATTCTCTTTGACAGGCTGCAGCTCTTTGCTCAGTGCATTAATTTAATTTATTTTCTTCTACATTTTTGTCTGTTCTTCATCTCCACTTTTCTGGAGGTGGATAAGAGAATGATCACAGTAAAGTTTGACTCAAATTTTCCAACATGAAATGGGTAAGAGAGTTCAAAATCAGGCAAAACTTGCCTGCCCATCTATATTTAGAAGAGGCACTGAAGCAGTTGAAGTAAACACCTTCAGAATAAAATATTTTTAAAGTATCCTCTTCTTAGGCTGATAGATATGCCAAGTATAGGAGAGTATAATGTTGCCAAAATTATACTGCATTAGGCTCCTGTGCTCATAAATCCAACTCACACACCCTTACCTGGGCTGACTTTTAAAACCCCCAAAAATGTCTTTAACATTTTTTAAACAACCAGTACTTCATAAACCTGGCTTCCCTTTGTAAATCTTTCTTTTCCTGATGCTTTGTATGCCTTTGTAAATATTACATTCAAAGAAATAAACATAAATACATTAAAAAAAAACCAAACCTCTTCTATTCATTTCCTTGTTACAACATTGAAGAACTTTGTGGCACTCTGCCTAGTTTATATTACCAGGACTACATTTTTGCAAATGAAACTCTTTCAATTAGTGTTTCAGGAAGCAATTAAATTGTCTAAAATGTATTAATGAATACACTGAAATCTGGAAGAGTACCTTTTTTCTAATACTTCCATTATTAATGCACCATCTGTTTTGTTTTGTTCCCTCACTAGTGTACAGTTTCAGTAACCTCATGTCCAAAGAAGACAGTATTCTCAAAAAGCAAAGCCAAGAAATTTAAGCTGATAATCAGTCTTAATTATAGAGTATGCATTCCAAGCAATTTTACAGATACAATAATCAAGGAGAAGTTTTTTAGTTTGTTTTTTTTTTTTATTTTTAAATATTCTGTGTGGCAAAGAGCTCTCTGAATAACTGTGGGTTTGATCTTTGGTTTCTTGCAACAATAAAGACAGTTAAATATTTGGCTTCACTATCTGGGGTTATTTCTGCAGCAAACAAAGAAGCTAACTTCTGCTCAAGGACACGTACGGTAATGAGGGGCAGGGGCAGTAGAGCTTTCATTACAGAAAAAAAACTACAGGCATCAGATGCATTTGGGGTATTATTTGTGTAGATCACTTGAAAGAATTTGAGCTAATCAAGATAGTGCCATGTGCATCACCATCTGTAGAGAACATCTATAAAATATCCTGAGGTGATAACTTAAAAAGATTTATGAAAAATATTAATTTATTCAGGATGCCAGAAGTATTCCTCTCTGTTTTAAGGGTAGGAATCATCTTATTTGACCTCAAACCAAGCTAACACATAAAATAGTTTCAAATCTGCTCTAAACAGGAGACTGCTCACTTGCACAGTTGTGGCACTTTCATGGGCTGAATCAAGGTGGAGGGCAAGATGCCATGCTGGCTGCTGTTACAGTGAGGGGCAGACAGGCATCAACCTTTCATTTCAGTATTGAACAGGTAGTTTTTAAGGATCAGAAGCAACTTCAATGTTTTGACGCCCACAGTAGCTAATGTTGAATATGTGTTTAGTTACTGAGATCCTGAAATATATTGCTTGATCTTTCCTGATTGCTTTAGGAATACAAAAGTTTTTAAAAGAGAAGACTGCAAAACCTTCCTCATGAAAGTGCTCCAGTAGTTTCCACAAAGAGCATGAGGCGTTCCTATTTTTGAAGATGAATGTTGTTTTTTAAAAATGATGAGGCCAGCTGATAGCAAAGGGATAGTGACAGCATTTCTTTGGAAACAGTTAGACCTTTAGACATGAAAGACATTTAGACATGCATTTCAAACCCAACCTTTCAGGAAGGCCAAAGCTGATGTGCATCAGGAAGGTCTGGTAGGCATTAGTTTGTTATTGGTGTGCTTCTGATTACTTGGATTTGATGTCAGGTGATGGTGTAGAATGAAGAAGTTTACCATTNCCCTCCCTGGATCTTCGTTCGCGAAGCCTAGCCATACCTACCTACCATTTTTATGTGTTTAGACTATTTCTAGAGCCCAAATTTGAAGTTTTATTTCCTTTTTCATTATATTTCTGTGCAAACAATAACTAGTCCCATGGCTGTGTATGGGAAATGGATTTACACACTGCATGGTTTTTTTCAGATATGCTATAGTTTACTGTGCTTTGATGATTACTTTGCCAGCTGAATGCCAATCCACCCTGCCAGGAATAAAGCAAGCAACATATAGATCACATGTGAGTTGAAAGGAGTCCACTACCACTATGAGAATTTTTTATGTTACATGTATGTGACTGAAACTGCATAGACAATCAAAGTACACCCCAATCTCTTCAGGATCCACAGGCTGCACTGTACTTGATGCTATTTGATCATTTAAAAATTAGCTTGGGTCCATCCACCTGAGCTGCATGTAAGTTCAAGCCCACTGAGAAACCTCTGCTCTGCTAATTCCTAGGAGCTTGAAAGAGAAAAAAGAAATTACATTTGTGTTCACGTTAAGGAGGCTTTTTATTACCAGAACAGCGCAAAGGGATCTAGTATAAATGAGATTTAGTTCTTAAATTTTAAACATTATATAAAAATTTAAATTAGTCTCTATTCTTCAGATTGCTGTCATTATGGAAAGGTCAGAGATGATGAATTGTTTGTTGCTGCTGCAGATATAATGTACTGTACCATTCTATTATTTGCTGTTGAAGAAAACATGATTTATTGGATAATGTCAGAAAATATTTGCTCCAGGCCTGCAGTATGTGAAATATATAGCCTATATTCAGCCATACTGCTTAAGGGAACTACTGTACAATCCTCTAAGGCTAAAAATGAGATCTTTGCACTAGTCTAAATCATTGTTTAGTGATTCAGCAGGAACACTATGTCTTCAAAATAGTTTTTACAGCTACACATCAAATGGTCTAATTAATAAAAATGAAGCAAATAAACAAAACATGCACTAAGTGGCACTTGAAATGCTACTACCCTGTCCAGTTTGAGGAGGTATTCTGTATGTTGCAACCACAGCCATATGATGGAAGCCCAAATTAGCCAAGAAAAAGCTGTGGCTGCTGATAATAGATAGAAACAAGATATAAGTTTAAACATTAACTTATATAAAAGATCTATATAGGGACAACTTCCCCATTTTATTTAGGCATTATATATTTAATTTTTCTCCATTGCTAAATCAAAATTAAAAAGCAAAAATGAACAAAACTCTAAAACCCAAAAATTGTTTGCTTAGTTCTGATAATTTAAAAAACATATTGTGTTTAACTCAAAGTTAAAATCCAGAATGTGGAAGTTTTTTTGAAAGAAGTTAAATCTAATCACTTTTCTGCAAATGTACTCAGTTCCAAGAAACTGGCCCTTTCTAGCAAATATAAATTATAGAAAATTTTGTAGCTTGATTGATTATGTACTGATTTGTAAGTCCATCATTTCATTTCATATCATACCATCAGTGTTTTAGCAATGTCTAAACAATTACTATTTTGAAAAATAACATCTTACTCCAGCTTGTACCATGAGACCTTTTTTGAGCTATGGGGCATGCTGTCATTTGAAAATGGACAAGTTTTCATGAGATACCCTGAAACAGGTTTCATTCTTCAATCTCTGCAGCTGAATTCACCTTCATGTAAGAAAAGAATAAGAGCAGAGTTATAATTAGCTCAGCACAGTTATTTTCAAAGAGTATCTGGTGCATCATATCAGCTCAACAGGAGAGTCTCAAAGAGTGTGGGGAGATGGTGCGAAAAGAAACGTGAGGAACACAAGAAGATGGAAAAACAGGGATGTGGACGAACACACACTGAGAAAGGCAGAGAGACATCTTTCCTAGGGTGTCTTTTGAGAATTACAACATCAAATTCTAAAGTGCTTTACAAAAATGTGGCAAATTCATCTCTGTTGGTAGCTTTGTTAATGTCAGTGGACTTACAGTGGGAATGAATTTGTTCCAATGAGCATCACAAGGAGTATGCTACTGTTAGACTGTTAGCATTGGTTATTAAGTTGCTTTCCTTTCAGTGCTAAAGAGTATAGCTAAAGCTTCATGGATCTATTTTTAAACTATGTAAAGTATTTGCCTCACAGATCAAGGAAATATGAAGCCAAACTTGCCATAGAACAGGCTGGTGGGAAAATGGGCTAGAGAGAAAAAAATATCTTTGAAATATTCTAGGGACCCAGCATGATACATGGTTAAAGTTGTATAGCTTTCCATTTGAAAGGTCATGTTCAGAATTGGCTTATAACTTTGTGAGAGGGTTACTTTTCAAGTTGAAATTGTCCATAACTATTCTCGGTCAGAGACTTCTTTTAATAATGAGCAAAAAAAGGTAGGGGGATTTTTAAATTTTAACTTTTGATTAATTGCCTTCAGTGCATACAAGAGCAGAGACTGAGCAGCTGGTGTGTATCAGTATCGAGAAGGTGAAAAATCTGGTTCAAGCAGATGAGAAACTTGTTTCCCTGAGTGCAGAGAATGACTAGGTAAGCAAGAGACACATTGGGACTGGAGAAGGGCTGAATGGTGGCCAGACTTGTGGATTTCTTTTTAATTTTGTTCCTTTTCCCATAAAGTTGCCTTGGCATTCCACTTTCAGTCTCTCCACAGTGGCTTTTCACTCTTGAAGCCCTCTGAGTAGTAGTAGTCTGTGGTGTGCAGCAAGCAGAAAAAGTAGTCCCAGGCTGGATGGGATAAAACAGGGCCAACCTGTGCTCTCTATCTGCTCTCAGGATCAGAATTACACAAAATAACCTCTCATCTATGCAGAGAAAGAGGTAACCTCAGTCCTGCTTGGATAGTTCTGTTTCTGATATGCCAATTGCAAAGTTTGAACAGAGTCCTTATTGAGGGTGCTGAGCTAATTCATGGGCTAGAAACTACCTGGACATCTACTTCCCCTAAAAATATGGTGGGTTTCCAACCTGAGCTCCAGATTAGGCATGTGGCAAAAAAGAACACTGCTAGTGAGGCTCATACAGCCTAAGGCACCATTCATACAGAGGTGCATATAGCCAAAAATGAATTTAGAAAAAGGACATTCTATGATTCTATGATTCTATGACATTTTTCCCTAAGTTCATGAATGTTATCTGATGGACATTTTCTAGGAAACAAGCCCAGCCATGACAGTCCCAAGCGAAGATCAGAATCTCTGCCATGATTTTTGTACTAACATGATGGAAGTGTTCTACTGGCAGCTACTGGATGACCATTGGCACTAACTGAGACAGGTGAACACTGCTTTATCAGATATTGTCCTGGCCCTCCATCATCACGTAGAAGCTCTGTCTTCCTCCCCTCCATGGCCTCCGTCTTCCCTAAAAAGTACAAGGCATGTACTTTTGCTGTTCCCACAGCTACCCTCTGGTTTCTCATTCTGCTCCTGCAACAGCTGGAGACACAGGTGGCTTTTGTCCCAGCAGAGAAACTCAGAATGGGCTCTACCCACAAAACGGGTGAATCCTTCATGGGTTTGCTCTGAATGAAACCCATCCTGTTCACCTGCCAGTACAAACACCATCTCAGACTAACCACCCTCCTTCCTTTTCTGTTTAGCTTTGTCCTGAATTAGCTGAAAACAGAACCCTGTTTTCTTCTCCATCCACCTGAGAGGGCAGAGGAATCTGCACAGGTGTCTCCTCAGCATTGCCTATTTCCTGGCACCAGAGAAGCCTACAGATTTGCTTGCTGTAGTCTTTTTGTGTGGGGAATAAGATGCAGCTGTAAACAAAGACTAAACTTTATCTGTTCAAATACTTTAATGACCAACCAGTCAATACTACCTTATTCATTTATTAGAAACTGAGAAAATGCCTGTTACCTTTGGAGACCAGACTCCTGAAGGTGGTGGGTTTGCTTGTTTAGTGTATAAGAAGTTATTGATCAGAATATTTAGGCAAAAGTTAGAATGCTTATTGTTTATAGTTGCTGAGATTTGTGGTTTTACTGGGCTAATCTAAAGCAAAAATTATTAAAGTCAGGTCAATAATATGGATTGCTCTCTTCTTCAACATCTTGCTCAAAGAAATACAAATGAATTTATTTATATCCATTTGTAATATAGATTTCTGCCTCCATTTCTAATATAGTAATGTTTATTCTTTTGGGAATTCAACCGATGATAGCTCTTTCCTTCTCTTATTTGCTGTCACTAAGTATTTTGAATAATTTTGACACATAATTCAATGCATATCCTGTAAAATACCTTAATAAAGTCAGTGTTTAAGGCTCTTTCAAAGCTTCAAAACAAACTTTTGGAAAGCAAATATATTATGGGTTCTTGACTCAGCTTGGGACATAGACTTTTCTATTTCCCAGCAGTATATACGGCCCCTTTTACTATAGATTAAAAACAGATTTCCTCCTCTACACTTTCTAGTTTCCTATGGAAACGTGTGTCTGCATTAGACCTTCACACATTGTAAAACACACTCTACTTATCATAGAATCATAGAATGGCTTGAGTTGGAAGGGACCACTGGAGGTCATCTAGTCCAACACCCCTGCACTGGGCAGGGACATCCCCAACTACATCAGGTTGCCCAGAGCCCTGTCAAGCCTCACCTTGAATGCCTCTAGGGATTGGGCCTCAACCACCTCCATGGGCAACCTGTTCCAGTGTTCTACCACCCTCATAGTGAGGAACTTCTTCCTAATGTCCA
>VWZO01019648.1:129791-197499 GCA_013396975.1 Bucco capensis | reverse complement strand
GGGGGGGAATGTTTTCTTTGACCTTCCTTTTTTCATTGATGTACCTGTAGAATCCCTTCTTATTTTTCTTTGCATCCTTTGCTAAGTTGAGTTCTAGCTGTGCTTTAGCCTTCCTCACTTCATCTCTACAGCATCGGGCAACATCCCTATACTCCTCCCAAGATCCTTGTCCCCGCTTCCACTGCCTGTGTAGCTCCTTCTTGCTTTTTAATTTGACCACCAGGTCTTGATGCAGCCATGCAGGTCTCTTCCCTTTCTTACCAGATTTCTTACACCTGGGGATTGAGAGCTCTTGTGCTCTATGGAAAGTGTCCTTAAAGATCTGCCAGCTCTGCTCTGCTTTCTTATCCTTGAGGACCATTTCCCAGGGTATCCTGAAGAGTAACTCTTTAAAGAGTTGGAGTTTTGCTTTTTTTGAAATCCAGGGTCCTGATTAGTGACCCTCAGGACTGTGAATTCCACCAGCGTATGATCACTGCAGCCCAGAGAGCCTCCAGTCTTGAGATCCCTACTTACATATTGTGTTTTCTTTGTGACCTCAAACAGAAGAACCATACTTCCTTTCTTGAAGTCCCTGGTACTTTGGTAACCAGCATTTAATGTATGCAGTTTCTGTTTGAATAAGCCAATTGCAGCTTGCTTTTATATTATTGTTCAATTATAAAGCACTCCAAATGCATTATGAAAACTTTGAAGGTGCAGAAAATGAAAGATCATTTGCAAGTAGAACATATACAAAAGGTCATATTTGATACTTAGATATGATTGATGTTTCCTGCATCCCAACTACTCCTCTTCTGAGCCATGGTCCTGTATTGATAAGCATACTTATCTTTCTCTATGGTGAAAATGTGCTGCTTTCTAGAATCAGTCAAGTACTATGAGAACTCGTGGGGTCTCCCCAGAGGCATGTCCTCATGTCTAGCTGTTCATATTTGTGTTTTTCAGCTGTCTCACACAAGCATAGCATCTACATTCAGGCACATTCATCACTTCAGCATTAGGAGGCTTATCACTTGCTGTCACAAGGTGATCCACTGACAGATGCTCTGGCATTTTCATCACCCTCGACATTGTTTCCATTATATCTTGTATAGGTTCTCAGAAGGGAGATGACAAGCACATGTGGAGACAAAATCTTTGAAACACTGAGTAAACCCCAGTCTTTCTTTTCAAGGATTATTGAATATTTCTAGCATATTTGAAAAGGCCTTGTGCTTTCTGAAAAATTTTGGGGTTGAGTTATTTTGGGAGGAGGTAGATGGTGGTAGTCGTGAAGGTTCTTATCTATATGAAAATAATTACAGTCCTTTCAGAGTATTTTAATTCTTCACACTATATTTATTACAACTCACCAATCTCAAGGCACTTTAAAACATATACAATAAATTTCACACATGAATCCCTTTGTCATGCAATTAAACTAAGTTACAGAGAGCTGAAGGATGGTAAGTCCAAGGTCCTGCAGTAAATTGGAAAGGCTCTTCCAACAAGACCATGGTGCCTCTTATTATATTGCTAATAAATGTATGTGCTGGTTCTTTTTTCCCCCAGAGCATTGACAGCTAGTCTGCAGTGGCCTGTAGGTGGAAACTCTGGAAAACCACAGCATGGCTTTAGAAATGATACTGCTACCTATCCCCCTTGTAATAACCTTTCTTGTTCAAAGCTAGTATAAGAAAAAACCTTACTTGTGTTGTTATGTCGCTTTTTTTGTAACTTGAAATATTTCCAGTATATCCATTATTTTCTTCTTCATAAAAAGAAATATTTATTGTACTCTCTGTCTTAACCACAGGGATGCAGGTTTAATATCTTGGCACTTCACAAGCCTCATGTTTACAGCATCTGCGAGGTAGTGAACTTCCTCTTGCAAATGGTATTATATGATTTTTTCAAGGCTAAAAATGTTTAGAAATTCCTTGATATTCTACTGTGTACATAACAATGTAGACACCCTTCCTTCATGTACAAGAACGACAGCAATTCTCTCCGTAGAAATAGTCATTGAAAATCAGAATATAACATAATACTATGCATATGTTTCTGTAGGATGGAGTCTGCTACCTGATTTGCTTATAAACCACCATAACCCACACCCTGTACTATGCTGAAAGGAAGGTTGGTTTGTGGGAATTTAAAAAATGGGTAATATGGTTAATTGTTTTAACACACACTGTGTAGGCAAAAGTATTTTTATCTTTGTTTTTGGCTGGGGAGGGTTGCTTATTTTCTTCTGGGTTTTGGCTTTTTGAGTTTTCTTACTGTTCATAATTTTGAACTACCACAGCAATGAACACTTGCAGACAATCCATGGAGAGCATAACCAAGGCTTCATGTTCCTTCCCCATTGCATTTCTCAAAGACTCCACAGGATAGGCAAGAACCAAACTTTGAAATTTAGATATACCACCAAGATGCCTGATCGATAGATCCTTGATCTCAGTAGGACTCTCCCACTGGAAGTTGGACTAGGTGTGGATTTATTTAGAACAAAACAGCCTGTGTGTGGCTGTTGCCAGATGACTTTCTGAGCATTGAACATTTGTAGGCATTAATTTACAGGCTAGCTAGCACAATAGAACTTTTTTTCCCCCATGGTTATTTCAATGTATGAAGGCATAAGACTAAGACAATTCAGATACTTTAGATCACATATTCTCTTCTAACTGACTCTAACTCTTCTTTTTCTAATACCCTTGTATTTTACCATTTATTTGGCTTTTAAAGTTCTGTTCTAACATTTAAATCGAGCCATTCAAAAGACTGGTTTGTGAGTAAGATTGATGACCTAAACAAAACCCACTAAATATTCCAGGTAAAATAAGCCCTTTTTAATTATAACTGCTCTGGTAGACCTGAGAGATGTATATAATTGTTTATATCCACAAGAATCTTGTTAATGAATACCATTAGTATTGTTTATCTTGCACTTAGGAAAAAAAGCAGATTCCAGTCTTCAGTGTAACAAAATTATACAAGTCTAGTGAACAGTGATATAAAAAACAGCACTGATATCTTCAGGAATCAACTGTTGTTTGCCAGACTTGACAGATTCTAGTAATTGAAGAACCTGTGATTGACTTAGTGATGCCTGTGCCTCTGCATGTTGCTGTAGAAAGAAGCTTTCTCTCTCTGTGATGAGGGGCAGGGGAGTCCAAAGATGAACAGAAACAAAAGAGTAACAGAAAAGGTTTTAATTTATTCATCTCAAATGTCTAAACCACAGAGACTTTGATCATTGCTCTTTTTAAGGTCCATCTATTATTACTGATTTTCTTCCCATATTTCCCCAAATCTGAAATGAAATCAGAGAAGATAATTGGCATTGTATTGATGGCTGCATCTCTGCCCATAGATGATGGGTACTCTTGGATTTCCAGTGCTCTATGGGACCTGAAAAGTTTACACAGAATATGGATAGCTACCATGATGTTTGTTTGTGCATCCCTGGAGAACTTTTCCTGTAAACACTTGTAATTGGTTACACAGATGTGGTTCAGAGTGTTTGTCACAAAGCAGCATTTAAAGGACTCATTTGACTTTATAATATCTAATTTGTGCATGTTTTTATCAGAAGGAGAGGATTTGACATGAGCACGGGGGCAAAATAAGACATAAATTAGGATGGTGATTTCTCATAATAATCCAAAATTCTCCTTACTCTTCCAATTTTTTTGACACATCATCTCTTCCAGATGCAACAAGAGTGAAGTACCAGTTATGTCTGTCAGCAACAGTGCCTTAAAACCCTGTTAAGTGTTCTCAAACAGGAAAGTTTTAGTGCTTATAACTGACAGAGCAAGGGAGGAGAGTCGTGTGACCTCCTTCTGTCTGCTGCTCCTCTGATACTAATTTCAGGCTGATTGGCAAGTTGCAAACCCGTTAGCAAGAGATGTTTAGCTGTGGGATCTGAGAGAGGGTTGTTTCATAGAGTCTAGGCCTGAAAATTAATTCCTTAAAAGTTCTAGGAGGGTTTGGGTTCAGTATTCATCTCAGTCCTTTCTATTAGTAGAGGTTTTTAGAGACAGATTGCATAGGAATCAGGAACAGATAATCATAGAAGGGTTTGGAACTTAAAGATCACCTAGTCCTAATCCTCCTGCATGTGGCAGGGGGATTTTCCACTAGACCAGGTTTCTCAAAGGCCCATCCAACCTTCCACTGATGGGACATCCACAACCTCTCTGGGTCACCTGTTCAAGTGTCTCACTACACTTATGGTGAAGAATATCTCCCTCACATCTAATCTAAATCTACCCTCATTTAAAGACATTACTCCTTGTCCTAACACTACATGCCCTTGTAAAAATACTCTCTTTGGCTTTCTTGCGGGACTCCTTTAAATACTGCCACCATGAGATCTGCCTGGAACTTTCTTTTCTCCAGGCTGAACAACCCCAGCTTTCTCAGCCTGTCTTCATAGGAGGGGTACTCCAGCCTCCCAATCATCTTCATGGCCTTCCTCTGGACTCACTCCAACAGGTCCATATCCTTCTTATTTTAAGTTCTCAGAGCTGGACACAGTACTCCAGATGGGGACTCACTAGAGCAGAGTAGATAGGGAAAATCACCTCCCTTAAACTGGTCATGTGTTTTCTTTCATGTGGCAAGTGCACATTGCTGGGTCATATTGAGCTTCTCATGAACAAACACGCCCATGTCCTTCTTCTTAGGGCTGCTCTCAAGCTATCCTCCACTCATTCTGCATTTGTGCTCAAGATAGCCCTGCCCATGTGCAGGACCTTTCATTTGGCCTTGTTGAACTTCATGAAGTATTTGTGGGCCCATCTCTCAAGCCTGTCAAGGTCCCTTTAGATAGTATCCCTTCCCTCCAGCATGTTGACCACAACACACTGTCAAGCTCCATCGGGTTGGAGGCATCAGCCACCACTGCAGTACATGGTGCAGACTCCCTAGATGGAGCTGCAGCCTTTGCTTTCAGAGGAGCAACCACCATCTGCCTTGAGGGTCAGGTAGGACGAGTTGCCTTCACCTCTGCAGATGGTCAAAGAGTGGTGCCTGGTTCTTGAGTTATGTGGACTCCAAGTGTCTCCACTCAACCAGGGGAATATCCCTGCTTGGAAGAGGCACATTCCCTGCCCATCCTCCCACACAAACTGCCACGCCACGCTCCGGCTGCCATGCCATGCCCTGGCTAATGTGCCATGCTCTCTCGGTATGCTCACCCTATTCTCAGTGTTCCTGGCCACTGGTGCACCCCAAGACTGCCCTTTCTGTCAGTGAAGGGTGGCCACGGTTACACCTGGCCTTGCACATGTCCTGTCAGCCACTTGTGAATGCTGCCAACCTCTAGTTGGTCTCTGTGCTCCCCTGGGTTTTCCCAGGTATAGCAAAGGCTGTTTCTGAGCACAGGATTAGAATAGATGATGGATTCATATGCCTTCCACACTTATTTTATAGGTTTGTGACAGTGAGCAGATGTAAGCAACAAGGTTCTAATAAAGATGAAAAACTAACGATGCTTTGAGCTAAAGGATAAAGAATAAATCAGTTCTTATGGTCCCATCACAGTGTGTAAAATCCGTCTTGATAAAGAATATCTCTACTAATGAATTGAAGCATTTGGTCTGGACCTGTTGGACCTAGGTAAAAGCTTTTCCTTTTTTTTTTTTAACTCCTTAAATTATCAAATAAATTATCACAGTCTGTGCTTCCAAATGCCTTCATT
Organism: Bucco capensis; assembly: GCA_013396975.1. NCBI lineage: Eukaryota > Metazoa > Chordata > Aves > Piciformes > Bucconidae > Bucco > Bucco capensis. The sequence goes on along the minus strand of VWZO01019648.1, from coordinate 191,807 downwards.
TCTGTTGTCTTTAGTTCCTAGCCTGGTTTGAGCAGTCAGAAACAGTCTTTTTGCAGGCTCATCACTGGATTAACATTTTCATGATGTAGAAAACTGGAACGGTCTTGATCAGACTTTCTCTCTGCTGTAGTTGCTGCTCACAGCATGATTTTTGGCTGGAGAGGCTAATGTCCAATTTCCCACAAGACTCAAGAACAATGTGTTCTCCAAGGAAAGGTCACTTCAATGACATTCATATGTCCACAGCTCAGGTTTTGTATTTTCACAGCATAATACATGTTAGACTTACTTTTCTTTCTTTTTTTGCATGAAGACATTTAATAGGTTGCTCAACACATCTCTTCATACATCCAGTAGGTGACATTTATCTCAACAGTATAAAAAAACTGCAGACAGTAAGAGAGAGAGGAGAGAGAACTCTTCTTCAGAGGATTTTGCTGACTTACTTATTTTTAACTTTGTAGAATGACCATCTACCATGCCAACAGATGCTTTAGAGAGGAGTATAATAATAAAAATCAGTTAATATAATTCAGCTGCATTTCGTTATTGTGAGCACTAAAAAAAAAAGCTAAGCTGTATTGATTTATGATTGTCCTCATTTAACTGATCTCTCCTTTGAGAAAGCACTCAGGCAGACTTAAATTGCTTAAGTATTTACCCAAAAGAAGAAATAACTGGAAGAGATAAAGCAGTTGTTTTCAGTCTGTTTTTTTTCTACTAAACTTTTAGAGTGATTACCCTAATTGGGACTGCTAACAGGAGAATGAGATGCCAGCTGTTGGAAAGCCGGATAATGAAAAAGGTTTTGTAGAAGAAGTATGCAAGATCAAGCCTTTTGGAGGACAAATTATAATTTGTATGATGAGAGTCTCCAGTTTATTTGGCTGAAGTAAAGATATAAACACATGACTAGTGGGTTTGTTTGTTTTTTTTCATTTGTAATAGATTCTAACTTGCAGGAAAAACAAACCTGTTGTTCTGCAAAACAAGAGCTCCATCAGAGACCCTGCAAGGAGTGAATATGTGTGAGTATGATGTTTTTGGCCATCCTGGAGGTAAACATGACAAATACCTTTTCCCACATAAGACAAACGGTTAGCAATAATGCCCATCTGTGACTCCTTTTTTGTCAGCACAGGACAGAAATATTTCAGGAAGCTTTCACTGAGTGTAAACACCTTCCTCACATTTTGTTCTCCTTAACCATTGTTAATGTGAATGCTGTATGTCATCCCTTAAGATTTCTGAAGGCATCATGAGTGTGGCAGCCTATATTTCTTGCTTATTCTGTATTTGCAGCATGTGATGCCACAAAGCCAAAATGAAGAGGGGAGGAGGGGGATAAGAAAACCAAGGAGTAGTGGTAAGAAGGAAGAAACAGTTTACACAGCAAATAAAAAGCCAAATAAATGCTGTGCAGATAAAGTAATTATTCCCATGGTATTGCTTATGTTTCCAACATACCCAAAGGTGATACAGGGGTTGCTGAAGGATGAAGAGAAGTCCATTGGTTATTCTTTCCACAATATCTCATGGGGACAACTGCTCTGATACTGTGCCTCTTTCATTTATCTTGCTTGTGACAGCATTTTCTGTCTAAGAGCTAAAGACTAAAGTTTACAGACATCTCTGCTCTGGCTATTGCAGAAACACCAACTAAATTATCAGGTAAACATCCTATCCGTATATTTAGAATGCTTGTAAGTCATAGTCTGAATTAAAACCTTCTTTCGACAACCAGTCAGTGGTGAGTGTTTTTCTAGTCCTTACAAAGACGAGAATACATCAAGACATAATTGAATGTATTTTTCTGTGTTATATTTCTATTTGAAATATTTGGCAGGGTCATCCAGCAGCATTTCAGATGCTCCCAGTTACCTGAAAGTCCATATAGGGCTGGCAGATATCTTACATTGTCTACAGGAAACACATGTTTTCTTAGAGGCACCATTGAAAATTATTGTAGTTTTCCATGGGTAGGCAAGTAAATCAAATTCATTTTGCCTCATTTAAGTCAAAATAAATATCCTTTTAAGCTTCACTTACTGTATTGGCAAGATACTTGAATCAACTGTCTCAATTCAACTCGATTCAACTCTTTTAAACCATCTCCCAATCTACCTTACAGTGGTACTGTCTCATCTCAGGTTCTGTGTGCAGTTTTCGGTACCTCTTTATAAGAAGGACATCAAACTATTAGTGTGTCCAGAGGAGGGCAACCAAGGCTTACAAGCAGCAACTGAGGTCACTTGGTGTATTTAGCAGGGAGAAAAGAAGGTTGAGATGTGCCTTCATCACAGTCTACAACTTTCTCAAGGGGGGCAGCTAAGGGAGAAGTGCTGATCTCATCACTCTGGTGACCAGTAAGGACACAAGGAAATGGAAAAAACCTGTGTCAGGAAAAGTTCAGAATGGACATTAGGAAAATGTTCTTCACTGAGAGGGTGGTCAGTCACTGGAATAGGCTCCCAAGGAAGTGGCCATGGCACTCTGTTAGCGTTTTGGACAACACTCTTAGTCATATTATTTAGTTTCAAGTAGTTCTGCAAGGAACAAGGAGTTGAATTCGATGAACCTTTTGTGTCCCTTCCAACTCGAGGTATTCTGTGAGTCCATGATTCCAAAGTAAGCACTTGCTGTCTTTTTGGAAACCCTTTTTGTTGCCTTAACCTCCAGCTGCATTCCAGAAAGGATTAGTTTTCCCTCAGCTGTCAGAGGTCAAATTAATAAGCACAGACTCTGCATCTCAGGGTGTAACAGCAAAGACAACTTTATTAAGGAATATTCACAACATATATAGCTTAAAAGGCAGGAAGGTAACCCAACCCAGGTGCTCTGTTTACCTGACCCAAAACAAAGACAAACCCAGCCTCACCCACCATATAAGGAAAGAGCTATCAAGGCCTTAATGGCTGGGTGATTTAGAGGCAAAGCCAATTCCTCCATTAGCCCCATGGCTGGAGGAAGAAACAAAGGTTGCTTCCACAGAGAAATCATTCCCTTTGTCTCTTCTGATGTAAACATGTTTATGTTGACCTGCACCTTTGCTTGTGTCTCAGCAATTTTCCATGTGGCTACACTCAGCACCTGTCTTGTAGGTATAATCGCCAGCTATAAGACTCAGAGGTACTGGCTACAGAGGGAGCTTAGAAACTTAGTACACATTCAGAACCTACAGGTGATTGTTTGCATGCTGGTGCTTTGGTCACAAACTGAGCTCCCAAGTTTCATGATGCCAAGAACAGAGCTGCAAACACTGACCTCACACTGCCTCTTCAAGACACTTGTATATACCTCTTTTGAAATGCCTATGTGTGCTTGAAAGATATGCATGTAAATGGAATCAGACTTGATGACAATTACACTTGAAGTAAGGAGAAAACTGTCAGAAGGTCATTAGCTCAAGCTCACTCTCTACTTATCAACTGAAAGGTCACACAGGAGTGTGTCCAGGCGGCTCTTGAATGTCTCCAGAGAAAGAGACTCAAGAGCCCTCCTGGGCAGCCTGTTCCAGTGCTCTGTCACCCTTACTGGAAAGAAGTTTATCCTTGTGTTAGTACTAAACCTCCTGTGATCCAACTTATTCCGCTTCCCTCTTGTCCTAACATTGGATGACATTGAGAAGAACCTGGCTTTCTCCTCCTGACACTCGCCCTTAACATATTTATAAACATTAATGAGGTCTCCTCTCAATCTCCTCTTCCCTAGGCTGAAGAGACCCAGCTCTCTCAGCCTATCCTCATAGGGCAGATGCTCCACTCCTTTAATAATCTTGGTGGCCCTGCACTGGACTCTCTCCAGCAGCTCCCTATCCTTCTGGAGCTGAGGGGCCCAGAGCTGGANGATACCATGGGAGACAGTATCGAAAGCTTTGCTAAAGCCAAGAAAAACCGCATCCACTGCCTTCCCCTCATCTGTCCATCTAGTTATGCCACCATAAAAGGCTATCAGATTAGTCAAGCATGACTTCCCCTTACGGAATCCATGTTGACTACTTTTGATAAGCCTCCTTTCCTCCACATGCTTGGAGATGGTGGCAAGAACAAGCTGTTCCATTACCTTTCCAGGGATGGAGGTGAGGCTGACTGGCCTACAGTTACCCGGGTTGTCCTTCTGGCCCTTTTTGAAGACTGGAATAACACTAGCCATCCTCCAGTCCTCAGGCACTTCTCCTGTTCTCCAGGACCTCTCAAAGATTATGGAGAGTGGCCTAGCAATGACCTCTTCCATCTCCCTCAGCACTTGCGGGTGCTTCATCTGTACAAACTAGAAAACACAAAGGACAGCAGCTGGACCACAGCAAAAGTACAATAAGGCAAAGAGAGCAGAGTGAGACCAAAAAAAAGTCTGGAGACTCTAAAATTAGAGGATTTGGCCTTAGTAAGACGAGGACAGATATGGCAACAATGAAGATAACACACAGGAATGGAGAAAGAGAGATTGAAAGAGATGTTGAGAGGAAGTAAAAGTGAAACTGACCAAACAGTAAGACTAAGAAAACAGGATAGGTATGGGGGAGAGAGGTCTGGATGTTGCTGCGATGGGGATTGAAAGCAGGTGACAAAGTGCCATTGCAAAATCGGTCACTCAAAATTTAGAAACACCAGAGTTCAGGTTGCTTAAGTGACATAGAAAGGGGTTGCAAGATGCAAAAATCCTTGAGAAGAAAATAATCAGGGCTTTAAAATTACCTTCAAAAAAAATATTTAATGCTGCCTCTCACTGTCAATAGAACAGAAACAGTAGCCCCCTATAAGAATATCAAACAGAGTAGTTAACATTTTCAGAATGCTCAGATACTACAGAGGCATGGTAAAAGATAAATGAGGAAATTGATCATTCTGTCCCTAGAGACCAGATTTCATGTTCCAAATTTATTTCATTGGATCTGGAACCTTGATGCTTCTGAAAACCTCTCTTGAAGCCTGATGGTATTTTTAGGAGGGTAAATATCATAGAATTTTCTAGCTAGATTTGTACCTTTTTCAGTGTCAACCCCTAAGGTCATATTTGAGTTCCTTTGACAAGGAAACCAGCTGCCATGCCTCAGTGCACATAGCGAAGTCAGCAGTGAGGATTAAGACTCATATGAGAATATACAAAGGTACAAAAAAGGTAATAAAATCTGACCCTCAGCACCTCAGATAAGAAGGACTTTGCAGTTTCTTATGCTACTGTGTTAATAAATAGAGTCTGAGACACCTAAATATAATGTCTTGGAAGCAAGATAAACATTTTAGGGAGCTGTAACATAATTTGACACTAGCATCACTGAATAAGAAATTAACAGTCTGAGTACAGAGACAAAGCTGCATATTTCATCTGCTAATAGAGGTTCTTTTTCTATACTCATTACCACAGCTGACTGACACACAGAGGATTTCATCATCAATCAATTGTTTGTGAATAATCTTCATCCTCACTCTCTAATTTGCTGAAGAATTACTTTGTTTGAAAGAAAATTGAATTACTATTATTAATGAAAGTAAAATTCAGTTATTAAAAAAAAAAGATCAATGCCTCACTGTATTAGACTTAAAGAAACAGTGTGAGTGCAATATCTATCTAGCAAGTCTGAATTCTGGGAGTTGGATAATGTGCAACAGGTGAATAAACAAAGCAAAAGGTACAGAAGAACACAAGTATGTGAAGAAAGTTAACAAAAAACACAGATTTGACTGTGTAGTATACAAATAACTGCAAACGACAAATACCTTTTAGAATTCTGCAATTTCCTCGTAAATAAGTAATGGAAAGAGGGAGGTTCAATCATACTTGCCATTTTTTGATAAAAAGTAAAAAAACTGATGCACATAGCAAGCACAGCTGAATTCATGTAGCATTTTTCTTCTTTTGATATTATTTATGCTGACTAGTGACAGAAGAGATGAATAGGCCATATAGTATAACCTCTAGCCTACCACAGGCCATCAGACTTTCCCCCAGTTACCCTTCTGCTGAGCTCACGAACTCACTTTCAGCAAATCATAATTCCAGGAAAGGTATCCTGTCTTAATTTGAAGACTGCAGGGATCATAAGCCTCATAAATTCCCTCAGTATTTTTTCCCTTTAGTAAGGGTAAAAGAAGTTTACCACCTAATGTCTCAACTGAAATTGTCAATACTTTGCTTCCACTTGTTTGTTCATCTTCTATTTTTCTGTTATTTTAACGTACATGGAACTTTCTATCTATTGAAAATATTTCTACTCTGTAATCACATCTATCTTTGGTCATTGTTCTGATATTGAAAATAAATTTTCTGTTGTATTTTCTCTAATTCAAAAATAAATCGTTACCTGCTTCTGCAATCTCTGCAATTTTTCAATATCCCTTTTAAAACAGAAGACTCTTAGGGCAGGAATCAGCTCCAGCTTAAAATACAGTACTTGACTAATTTTCTGAAATATCTAGCATTATTTGTGATACCCACAGGCAATCAAGACATAACACAGTACAGGCAGAGGACTCCAAAAGGTGCATAGCCCTCCTGACAAGAAATTAAAGTCCCAGTAAGTTATCCTTGAGCATCCCAAATGACAAGAGGTAGTAGTGTTTAGGCAACAGAATTATGACATAAGTTCCAGACTTAGTCACCTTAATTACATAATTGCACATGCAATATGTAAAATATACTCTACATGTGTATTTTATTTACATGTAAAATACTCCTTACGTATGTATTTCACATGAACATTTAAACTCCTTTTACAATCAACAACAATCTGTTCAATGCAGTCAGCAGTACTTGGAAAGTTAGATAACTGAAAATAGGTGAGATGAATCACTCCTTAGTTTATTGACTATATTAAATAGGATCTCAAATGAGTAGCTGGCACACATAGACATTTTTTATCACTCAAGTTAATATATTCTAGGGTATCTTCCTTGTCCTCCAGCTGCCATATCAGGCAGCCAGGAGACTACCATCATCCTTATCCTTTATCAGCTGTGTGTGGATGCCTTGGATAACCCAAGACATCTAAAGTAGCCCAAGACAAATATATTTAATCAACAGACTGAAGTCGTTCCTTCAGAGTATGAAAACAGACTCATGCTACATTCCTGGTAACATCTGTGTTGCGTACATCTCTGAGCACATTCCTCCTTAAACTGTTCCTACTCTCACTCCAGAAATTACAGGAAGTTTTTGTGATGCAACATTCCAATGATATAAAATGCTTATTCCATGTAGTCCTAAAACCCTTTTAGGTAATGGATGGAAACCCCCTCAACTCTCATATGAGCCAGGTTCCATTTATAGCCAGTGAAGAGAAATTAGCGTTTCTACAGCATGATTCAACTGGGCTATTTTAGAGAGCTACCTTGAGATAAAATGAATCACAACAAAGAATTAATTACTTGTTTCTTCAGAGTTGCAAGAAACTAGATGATTATTTCAGATGTAAATATCTAAGCTGTAAAGATCTAAACTTTTATAATTGTCAACCTGAATTCCTCTCCAGTGTAGCATTTGGGCATTTTTCATCCAATACTTTGTTCATTGTTAAATGGTGATGCAGACCTGAAAGAAATTAAGGTCCCATCAATTCCATTTATGGAGAGAGCATAACACAGCCTTACACAATAGTTTTGTAAAGAAGTCTGTTTATTTCTCTAAGACAAAATCGTATCTTAGACAGTTAAGGTGATATTAATCATAGAATCATAGAACAACCCGAGTTGGAAGGGACCCACAAGGATCATCAAGTCCAAATCCCATTAAGCACNGATGGAGTGCTTGATGCACCCCAGAATCCAGTTGGCCCTCTTGGCTGCTGAGGCACACTGCTGACTCATCTTCATTTTGCTATCTATTCTTCCTCCCAGATCTCTCTCAGCTGTGCTATATTGCAGACTAATATTCCCCAGAAAGTAGGTGGGTTTTGGGTTACCCCTTTCCAATTTTCCCTCCATGGTGTGAGCATGTACTTCAGACCCTGAGGACTGAATGTCTGACAATCATATTTGCAGTCCCTGCAAAAGCCTAAAGGGTTTCTAGCATGGGAGTCACCTGGAATTATCCCTCTACTTGACAGCACTTTGCTGTGTACTGCTTAGGTTAAAGGCAGTGTTGGACAGCAGCATGCTCTCTGACATTTGAAAGGCTGTTCTCCCTTCAGCATACATCTGTAACCCTCATTAATGTCAGTCTAAGTCAAGGATGCAAAACTGGGCACTTCAGAATGTACCACTGGGGCTAGCCTTCAAAAAGATGAGCTGTAGGAAGACAAGAGTCACAGGCAGGAGAGACTTCAGGAGATTAATATTTGTAACCTACTATATGCCTATTTGCATGTTGATCTGCATTTCTGGAGTGTAAATCTGTAAAATACTGGGCTGTTTTTGATAGCAAATACAGATAAAAGCACTCAGCAGCTTGCAGAACTGAACCATCTGAGATTTCTGTGTGTCTGCTTCATAACATATGACTGAAAGCATGGAGTTGTTTGGATTTCAGAAACCATGTGTGTGGAAAATAATTGTAAAGTGCTTTTGCTACCTGCTAAGATTTGTTTCTAAACCTGGCATATATTATTAGACTGTTTCCATAGTCCAACATGCAGAAACATACGTAACATTCTTAAAGCTGATGCTAGAACGTGTTTGAGGAAAACTGAGCTTTTAATCACAGTACACTCACTAGAGGCTTGCCCTCAAACATCTTAAGCACATTCCAAAACCTAAATAGTCTGGCATCTATAGATTGTGTCACTTATAGATTAAGCAGGCACACACTAGTAGGTTCAGAAAACAGCTATTTTTCGTCAACTGCTGTCAGTGAGGCTATTCCTGCTGCCACCACAGCAGCTACTGCCATTGCTGTTTCTGCTTCTGCTGTTCCTTCTTTCACTGTGCCCCATGTTACTGTCTCTGCACCACACATCTGGGAGTGATAGATATGGAACCATGATAATAACAGCTACAGAAAGAGCACCAGAAGGAACTGTGGCACTGGAGGAAGCAGGAAAACACAAGGAGCTCTTTTCTGGAGCAGGCTTCAGCAGGGGAACACAGAAACTATGGGTACCTCTGATGTTGTGAGTGACAAACTAAAAATCAAATTTTAGCAAGCCACTGTGAGTTAGTCCAGTGTAACATGAGACTTGTCCCTTGCTTTTGGAGTATGGTAAAAGGGAGTTTATAGTTCAAGTAATGCAAGTTATCTTTTCATTAATATNTTTATCAGTGTGCTTGGAAAAGGCGCTGATGAGGAGCGTGGATGGAGCCCTCCCTGGATCTTCGTTCGCGAAGCCTAGCCATACATACATACATACTCTGATATGCATTTTCCAACTTCAGAGAGATGCACTTCCTGCTAGTATTTAAAAATATCTAATGGTTTATAATCAGTTTAATGTAGTCCCTAGACAGATAAATAGGAAGATTACGTTGTGTTTGTGCAGAACAAAGTTCCTAGCTCACAATTATTGTAACTGAACTTATGTGGTCACATCTGTGATATTTCAGCTGTTGTCCTGCAAGAAAGCAGAAGTAGAACAGTGTGTAACTCATGCAAATGAACTACAGGTTAGTACTTAGAGTCAAGGAAATATTAGCAGACACTTGGTCTTTCCTTTCTGTGTCTTTAAAAATTTTTGGGCTGGAACTCAAGGAACTTGAATTAAATTTCCTCCAGGATTTCCTGATATCTGGCAACTTGTTTGGAGCATGAGCTTCAGGCATGTGCAGATTTTACAGCCTGTCTACTGCACGCACACCACAAATTTAGAGAACATATATGCATCGGGTGGCTTTGGCCTCTGATACGAGGTATTCTGCTCCTAAAATTCAGCAAATCTGATGCCTTTAGAACATGTCAGACTTAAAATGTCTGTTCAATGACTGCGTAGATGGCTCAATGAATACCAGAAGCCCTCTGCTTATTCCAAATATGCACGTTTCTGGTTGGTAAATCTTATGCAATAATTTGGCACCCTGAGATTAGGGAATTGATTGTCAAATCGTTCTGCAGCCACATTTTTCAAGATGAGAAATCCTGAAATCCTCCCGTATGCATTGATCTCTTTTGCACTTCTATATCAGCAAAGACAACAAAGAATTAGATGGGACACTGCATTGTTTTGCTTGTCCAAAAAGGATCTGAAGGAAACCCTAATTCATACAAGACTGAAGAGCGAAGCAATAGCTTGTCAGGGGGGTTGGACAAGATCATCTTTCTAGGACCCTTCCAACCCCTAACATTCTATGATTCTGTGATTCTATGACGTTAGTCTTTTTCTTCCATGGGCATGCCAAAGTATACCAAGCAACACTGGTTGCCTAACTCAGAAATAATGAATTGAGCAGCCTGTTTCAGTGCTTGACAACACTTTCAGCTGTTTCCTATTGTCCTTTCACTTGTTACCTGTGAAAAGAGACTGACCTCCACCTCACTATAACCTCCTTTCAGGTAGTTGTAGAGTGTGAGATAGTCTCCCATCAGGCTCTTTTTCTTCAAACTAAACAACCCCTGTTCCCTTAGACATTCCTCATATGACCTCTGCTCTAGACCCTTCACCAACTTCGTTGCTATTCTCTGTACATGCTCCAGCACCTCAATGTCCTTCTTGGAGTAAGGAGTCCAAAACTGAACACACTATTCTAGGGCTGGCCTCACCAGTGCTGAGTGCAGGAGGATGATCACTTCCCTAGTCTTTCATGTCACACTGTTTCAGATACAAGCCAGGATGCTGCTGGAATTCTTGGCCACCTGGGCACACTGCTGGCTCATATTCAGCCAACGTTTGACCAGCATCTCTATTGTGGATAGTTGAAAGGATGTTTTGTGTAAGTTGCTTGAAGGTTCGAGATTGTTATGCTTAGTTATGATTATTTGGATTAGTGGTTTTGAGAAGAAGAGTGTTTTGGAGTTTGGATGTCCTGGGAATGAATTTGTGAAGGTTGAAAAATAGAGAGGAATGTATCTTTCTGGGCATGTTTAGTTTGACTGGCCTTGCAGGTGTCTGTGAGTGTTTGTCTCTGTACTTTTCCTATTCGAGGAAAAGGTATAAAATATATTCATTTTAGTTCAATAAAAGAAAGGCCTTCTCCTTTTCAACCATCTTGCATGGATCTATGTCATTTTTACCTTCCCACTCAGAATATCTGGTGTCCCATATGCAACACATCTCCAGGTCGTTTTATATCAGGCAGCTTTCCGGGCACTCTGTCCCAAGCCTGTAGAGTTGCATGGGGTTGTTGTGTTGTTGTAGGACCTGGCACTCCATCTTGTTGAATCGTACAGCATTGGCCTTGGTACATTAATCTAGTCTATGAAGATACCTTTGTAAAGCCTTCCTGAAGATACCTTTGTAAAGCCTTCCTATCTTCAAGCAGATCAACAGTCCTGTCCNGCATTGGCCTTGGTACATTAATCTAGTCTATGCAGATACCTTTGTAAAGCCTTCCTACCTTCAAGCAGATCAACAGTCCTGCCCAACTTGGTGTTGTCTGCAAACTTACTGAAGGCGCACTTGATCCCCTTGTCCAGATCATCAATAAAGATATTAAACAGAACTGGCCCCAAAACTGAACCTTGCAGAATGCCACTTGTGACTGGTCACCTACTGGATTTAACTCCATTCACCATCTCTCTTTGGCCCTGGCCATCCAGACAGTTTTTTATTCAGTGAACTGTGTGCCCATCCAGCCATAAGCAGTCAGTTTTCCTAGGGTAATGCTGTGGGAAACAATGTCAAAGGCTTTACTAATGTCAAGATAGATAACATACACAGCCTTTCCTTCATCCACAAAGCAGGTCATCTTCTCATGGAGGGAGATCATGTTAGCCAAGCAGGACCTGCCTTTCTTAAACCCATGCTCAATGATCCTCATCACTTGGTTGTCCTGTATGTAATGAATGATGACGCTTAAGATGATCTGCTCCATAACATCCCCTGGCACCAAGGTTAGGCTTAGAGGCCTGTAGTTCTCCAGATCCTTCTTCTGTCCCTTCATATAGGTGGGCTTCATATTTGATTGCCTCCAGTCAACAGTGAGCTTGCTTGTTACCCAGGACTGATGATAAATTATGGAAAATGGCTTGGTGAGCACTTCCACCAGCTCCCTCAGTGCCCTTGGGTAGATCCCATTTGGCCCGATAGACTTACATGCCTCTAAGTGGTGTAGTAGGTCACTGACCATTTCCTGCTGGATTATGGAGACTTCATACTATTCGACATCCCTGTCTTGCAGCTCAGGTGTCTGGGCACTCAAAGAACAATTAAGTATCTCAGCCTTTTCTCTATCCCTGGTCACTCTGTCACTCCATTTCCCCCTGTATCTAAGAGAGGATGAAGATTTTCCTTAGTCCTCCTTTTGATGTTAATGTTTCTATAGAAACAATTTTATTGTCATTTATGGCAGTAGCCAGATTAAGTTCTAGTTGGGTTTTGGCCTTTCTAATTTTCTCCCCACGTAAACATCTCCAAAACTATGTGCAGATTTTAAGATATACGGGCAAAAAGTGCCTGCATGTTGCTGATCTAAACACAATAACCATACTGATTTAACTATAGCCATGAAATGCCTGTGGATGTGGCCAGTGCTAATGCTAAGAAAACTTTTCTTAGTCCCTCCTGTCCTCCTTCCTTCTCTTAAGGGTTTAGTATTTAGCATTTACTACCATTAGTTCATATGCAACAGTCACTTCACTAAAACACCTCCATGGAGTGCCTCAAAGCTCTTTTTTGATAGGATTTAGCCTTCCCACACTCAATGAACCAGCATCCAAAATCTCCACAAGGAATGCCAGCTTCTTGCAGCAGAGAAAAAAAGAGTAGCTTAACAATCTCCCTTTAATCTGCAGTTAGCAGAATCCTCTTTTCCTCTTGTTCTCCTCCAACTGGCCAGGGGCACCTGCTGTCAAAATCTTGTAAATCAGCCAAGTCCCTAGAAAACAATCTTTATAGGTCTCTGTGCTCATAAGAATTTCAATATGGCTATATAGCCTATTATACACTCTCAGAGAACTCCCACTGGTTCTCAAATAGATTCTAAAATGTCCTGCCATGTGTTTTGACTGCCACAGAAATCATCTTGGCCGCTACCGGTAATTAATGAAATCACACACAGTAAGATTCATCTCAGGTATTTTTGGCCATCTAAAGGTTAGAATCATAGAATCATAGAATGGTTAGGGTTGGAAGGCACCTTCAAGATCATCTAGTTCCGACCCCCCTGCACAGGCAGGGACACCTTCTACTAGATCTGGGTACTCAGGGCTCCATCCAACCTGGCCTTGAACACTTTCAGGGATGGGGCAGCCACAACCTCCCTGGGTAACCTGTTCCAGCATCTCACCACCCTCACAGGAAAGAATTTTTTCTGATGTCTAACCTAAGTCTTCCCTCTTCCAGTTTATAACATTTCCCCTTGTCCTCTCGCTACGCACCTATGTAAAAAGCCCTACCCCAGCTTTCTTGTAGGCCCCCTTCAGATATTGGAAAGCTGCTATATGGTCACCTTGAAGCCTCCTCTTCTCTAGGCTGAACAACCCCAACTTGCTCAGCCTGTCCTTACAGGGGAGGTGCTTCAGCCCTCTGATCATTTTCGTTGCTCTCCTCTGGACACATTCCAGGAGCTCTATGTCTTTCTTACGTTGGGGACTCCAGAACTGGACACAGTACACTAGGTGAGGCCTCACAAGTGCAGAGTGGAGGGGGAGAATCACCTCCCTCGACTGCCTGCCTATACTTCTTTTGATACAGCCCAGGACACTGTTGGCTTTCTGGGCTGAAAGCATACACTGATGGCTCGTATTAAACTTCTGGTTCACCACCACTTCCAAGTCCTTCTCTTCAGGGCTGTCCTCAATCCTTTCTCCTTGTAGTCTGTATTCATGCATGGGATTACCTCGACCCAGATGTAGAACCTTGGAGTTGGCCTTGTTGAACTTCATGCAGTATGCACGAGCCCACTTCTCAAGCCTCTCAAGGTCTCTCTGGATGGCATCCCTTCCCTCCAGTGTGTTGACTTCACCGCACAGTTTGGTGTTGTCAGCAAACTTACTGAGGGTGCATTCAATTCCACTGTCCATGTCGCCTACAAAGATGTTAAATAGCACCAGTCTGAGTACTGACCCTTGAGGAACACCACTCCTGTCACATCTCCACTTGGACACTGAGCCATTGATCACAGCTCTTTGTGTGCAACCATCCATCCAGCTCCTTATCCAAATACTGGTCCATCCATCGAATCTGTATCATTCCAGTCATGCAGGACAGTGTCAAATGCTTTGCAGAGGTCCGGGTAGATGATGTCTGTTGCTCTGCTNACTAGGTGAGGCCTCACAAGTGCAGAGTGGAGGGGGAGAATCACCTCCCTCGACTGCCTGCCTATACTTCTTTTGATACAGCCCAGGACACTGTTGGCTTTCTGGGCTGAAAGCATACACTGATGGCTCGTATTAAACTTCTGGTTCACCACCACTTCCAAGTCCTTCTCTTCAGGGCTGTCCTCAATCCTTTCTCCTTGTAGTCTGTATTCATGCATGGGATTACCTCGACCCAGATGTAGAACCTTGGAGTTGGCCTTGTTGAACTTCATGCAGTATGCACGAGCCCACTTCTCAAGCCTCTCAAGGTCTCTCTGGATGGCATCCCTTCCCTCCAGTGTGTTGACTTCACCGCACAGTTTGGTGTTGTCAGCAAACTTACTGAGGGTGCATTCAATTCCACTGTCCATGTCGCCTACAAAGATGTTAAATAGCACCAGTCTGAGTACTGACCCTTGAGGAACACCACTCCTGTCACATCTCCACTTGGACACTGAGCCATTGATCACAGCTCTTTGTGTGCAACCATCCATCCAGCTCCTTATCCAAATACTGGTCCATCCATCGAATCTGTATCATTCCAGTCATGCAGGACAGTGTCAAATGCTTTGCAGAGGTCCGGGTAGATGATGTCTGTTGCTCTGCTTTTGTCCACCAAGTCTGTGACCCCATCATGAAAGGCCACCAAATTGGTCAGGCAGGACTTGCCCTTGGTGAAGCCGTGTTGGCTGTCACCAATCACCCCTTTATTATCTGCTTGCCTTAGCAGAGCCTTCAGGAGGTTCTGCTCCATGATCTTGCCAGGCACAGAGGTAAGAGTGACTAGCCTGTAGTTCCCTGGGTCTTCTCTTTTTCCATTTTTGAAAATGGGGGTTATGTCTCCCCTTTTCCAGTCAGTGGGAACTTCACCACACTGCCATGACTTTTCAAGTATGATGGACAGTGGCTTTGCAACTTCATCCGCCAGCTCTTTCAGGAGTCGTGGGTTAATCCCATCCAGTCTCATGGACTTGTTCACCTTCAGGTTCTTTAGATGGTCTCGAATCTGCTCTTCATCTACAGCGGGGGGATATTCCCTTTCCCAGTCCCTGTCTTTGGCCTCTGTAGCATGGAGGGTGTGACCAGAGTCCTTGCCCAAGAAGACAGAGGCAAAATAATTACTGAGTACCTCGACCTTCTCTGCATCTTGGGTGACCAGCTCTCCCATTTCCTTCTGGAGTGGGCCTATATTTTCCTAGTTTTCTTCTTATCATTGACATACCTATAGAAATTTTTCTTGATGTCCTTAACCCCCCTTGCTAGATCCAATTCTCTCAGTCTTTTTTCTTTCCTAACCTATCCCTTGCTTCTCTGACTACTTCTCTGTACTTCTTCCAGGTCATCTGTCCTTGCTTCCATTCTCTGTAAGCTTTGTTTTACCCCAAAGTGTGTCCAGGAGTTCCATGCTCATCCATGCAGGCCACCTGGCACTTCTGCCTGTATTCCTCTTCTTTGAGACACATTGGTCTCAATGGTCTCACATTGGTTACAAAGCAGCATATCCCAACAGAGGAAAGCAATAGCTTCCAAATAAATGAGCAAGATGGAAGGTATAGTCATGTCATTTCTAAGTGATACATTGCTTACTGTCACCATTTCAGGAACAACAAAGCTGATTTGAAAGTGAATGTCCTCCATCCCTCTTCAGTGAAAGAAAATCAATTTCTCCATGTCCACTCCTAATTAATTGTTCTCAGGAGTATCTGGAACTCAATCCCCCAGTCAACTGTGAGGCTGGGTGGCTGGGTTTACTTTTCCTTCCTTCCTTACATTTTTTTTCCATTTATTCTTATTTTCCCCACTTGTTCTTGATTCCAGGGCTACAAGACTAAGGCAATGTGCAAAATACATCAATGCTGCTATCAACCAGCAATGCTCAGGAGTTTTAGTGACTTCCAGCATACTAGGAATAAAACTCCATTCCTGGCCATCCCTGGTGTATTTTGTCCATATGTCACCTTCTCTCTGTATTTCTACTCAGGGGAGATTTCTTACCATAACTGGCCACTGCTGCCAACACTGAAGCATTTGGGCTCAAATATAATGCACTTGGACTGTAAAGAAATATGCAGGAGACAGATGGCAGGAGATGAGATTTTATTGCTGTGCTGCTTTTCTCTTTAGAGTAAATCCCAGAATACATACTGTTCAATTTACACTGCTATTTGTGGTTAGAAAGAAAGAACAACCACTAGACAGCACATGGAAGGAGATAGCTTTCTGTATTACAAAACACATGGAATTTTTAAATACTGTCCATACAATGAAGAAAATGGGTTAAACCCAGACAAATCAGAGCTGAAGCATCTTGCTAGTTGTGAAAGGAAGACTGAAGGAAGACCAGGCTAACATGTCCCACTACAGAGCTGCCTGGAAGGGAGAATACGGTCACTGGTATTGATTTTAATTCTCTCCACAAACCAGGACTGCAGAAATGCACACTGTTGTTTCTGCAGAAAATGTGTCAGCAAGAGAAAGGAGGGAGAACACACGTGGGAACATCTGTTCTAAGACACAGGTTGAAAATAGCCATGTAATGGCACAACAGAAACATCTGCACAATATGCAGCCTTCAATGAGCAGAGCATCCAGAGGGGCAAGAACCCAAACAGGTCTATGAGCATTAGGTCATGAAAAGGCTTACTGCTAGGCAGGAAATGCTTCACCAATCCTTTTTACTTATTGCAGTCCCATTATAATTTAGAAGCTAGGAGTACAGAAGGGGATGAGGCTTTGTGTGACATGGGCAGATGCTACAAGACGGGTTGCATTGCATATCTGATGGCCCAATGAACTGTTATGGAAAAGTACTGAAGAGCCATCTTAATTAAGAGGCAAGCAGCAAGCTAAATAAAATATTAGTTGGAGTTGCTGCGCCATGTGTTAACAAATATTGCAGTTTTTTCTTCTTTTGAGAGGAGGAGATGAGTAATGGATTGTACCATATCTATTCGAATAGCAATGCACGACTGAAATTCACTTTCAGATGCAGTGAGGACATGGAATAGATCAGTTTTTTCCTTCGACAGTTTAGGGCATGTGTAATCTAGCAGGCTGGGGGAGAGGAGGCAGAAAGGCAAGTATGTGAGCAACAAGTTTTCCCTGTGCGATTTTCACTACAGCCATCAGCAAGCAGGCAGAGACTTCTTGTTTGTCTGGCTTCAGCATGGTTCCTACTACCAGCAAAATCATCTGTTTTTTGCTTAAAGAAAGAAAGAAGGAAAGGATCTAGTTCAGTAAACTTTCAAATGGTCCTGGAACAAATACATCTATATTCACATCACATGTAGGTGAAGAAGCCAGTGCGAGTACATTACTTAAGTGCACAAGAAGGTACTTTTGCATTATTCCTGAATTGCATATATATCACCCTCCTTAGAAATATGCAAATATTCTCTATGCAAATTCATCACTTTTCTGCACATACCTTTAGCACAGCCCACCCATTTCTCAAACCTCAGACAATTTGAGGTTCTATAAAACATTCAGTATAATTCTGGTAGTTTTCCAAATTATGTCAGACCAGGGGGAATTCAAGAACCCTTTTTCTGCATATGAACTGACATTCAATAATCTGTCCTCCTTCAATAGTGATATTTTTGTTAGTTGTTTGCTCTATGTTAAAATAGTTTTGTAATGGATAAACCCATCACTTTGTAATCTGATTGCTAAGAAAAGATGGTGGATGAATAAAAGAAGAAAAATAATACACTGCCCCGAAACTACCCAAGAAAAGCAGCTTATTTCAAATTGACAATCAATCTTAATGGGGCTACCTTTGGTGAAGGGAAGATGATACAACATAAAAAATCTTTGCAGACCACAGACATTCAAACTGGTTGACACTTTTGTAATAAAATTAACAGCCACCATTGTAGACACAAAAAAATGTCTATTTTAGGCAACATTTCCAACTGCGTGTTCCCCCAAGATGCTTTGACTTCTTTACTTACAAGGTTAGACTGACCTAAAAGAGTACTGCACTCAGCGGCCAACATTGCCAGCTATGTGTCAGAGGTGGCTAGCAAAGAAGAAAAGATTTCCGTATGTGCTCATATTGGAGTACTCATCAAAAAATAGCTGTGTAAAAGCTGAAAAATCTCTGGGTATGAAAGAATTGGTCACCAGAAGCTTTGCCAGCAAGACTGCTGTCATTTTTTTTCACACTTCCTTTCATACAGATCACAATCTTCCTCCTCCACCTCCTCTTCTTCAGGACAGCAACTCTTGGATGTGCTCCCAGATTTAACATCAGTGAAAGAAACAGGACCAAATGTCTGAGGAAATCCTAAGGGTTTTGACCATCCGTTAAGAAAAACAAATGTTTTCTGCCTAGAGACTGAATATCTGCAAATACCTGTCACCAACCAAGGAATATTAAACTATTATGTCTTAATCTGATTTTGGTTGTCGGGTTTTTTTCCTAACATATATAAAATGACCAAACACTTTAATTAGTAAATAAAACAAACAGGTCCAGAGAATTAATATCTAAATGTAAGAAAGTAAAAATTTTACCAAAGAATGAGGAAGTATGGTTAAGGGAGATGGAAAGGAGAAAGTAACAGTCAGTATCTCTCAGGTACCTTTGTGCAGCCTGATATTTTTAATTGCATATTGAATGGAATGTTAACAGATTGAAATTAAGACTTTTATATCATAAGTAGATTAGAAAAAAAAAGAAGGTGGGAGAGAGAGACCCACATATGAGGCAGATGAATTAGCAAGAGAGACAGTATAAATATGAGCATTTGGATGACTAAACCAAATGAAGAACAGACAAAGAGCTAAAAGATCCAAAAGAAATAACCAATTAACTAAAGCAGTCAACAAAGCAGAGACTACTGAAACTGATAACAGCAGAAGCAATGATTGATACTGGGTTGACTAGTACTTGCTCGCTGGAGTAGAAGACGGTTGCAGGCAACCAGGCATACTTCAGATGTTTCAAGTGTGAAGGACAATATGGGTTCTCCCTGAATGAACCAAAAGGCCTGAAGATGCGTAAACAACTGGCTGGCAAGGGAATGAATGTAGCTATATTGAAGTCAGACAAAATCAGATGGGAAAATGTGGCATTGATTTTAAGCATATGGCATAAATGATAAACCACTGGAACAAACTACTGAGAGAAATGGTGGACTCACCATCTGTTGATACTTTTAAAAATAAGATTGCATAACTTTCTGGAAAATAAATATTTTATACAAGCACATGTTACTTAGCTCAAAACAGAATCAGCTGCAGGAAATTGAAAGTCTGTGAAAATATACGTCATCAGAAGTGTTGTACTAATTGTCTCTTTATCTCATAAATCTGTAAACTTTCCCAGGAGCACATCTAGATTGGTAAAGTGGCATCAAATGGCATATGAAAAATAAACCATTGATATCAATATGTGGAGTGATACAAAACATCATAAAAGTTAAATCTTCTTTATGTTTGTGTTTAAATAAAAGTTAAATATGAGAAAATGAAACATATTTAAAAAAAAACTGTGCAGTCTTCTCATGATCTCTGCAGAAAATTGACTGTGTTACTGTCCATTAGCAGGTGATACTGTAAATTATGAAGCGAAATAATAAAATGAGGTAGTGTAATATATTTAAATAATAATGTCACATATTCCTGCTTGGATTAGGATTTAGCTTCTGCTAGCTTGTATTCTTTGCTAATTAAAATCAAATATTCACAGATGGAAGATACTTTATACACTTGACCTGTGTTATACAAGTTGAAATAAAAACTAACCCAGTGCAGCTACAGAGCTGAAATCTGTTTTCCTTTTGTCGCTGAATGCTACAACTTGTGTAACAGCCCATGACAGCAAACTGTCATTCTTCAAAAATAGTGCAGGCTCTTCTCCCTAGTCACAAAATGTTATGAAAGTTGCAGTTCCAGGAAGCCAAAACAGGAGACAAAAACCAAGATAAAATCCATTCTTATTATTACTCAACATTGCTCAAAGACTCCACAGTCGCAACAAGCAGAAGTAATGTTACCGAAAGCAAGAATCTGCATTAGAAATGCTTTTATCTGAGCTTGTCACCTCATCTCCATTTAGAATCACACAATCATTTTACTTGGAAGAGACCTTTCAGATCATCAAGTTCAGATATTAACCGAGCACCACCAGGTCACCACTAAACCAAGTCCCTAAGTGCCAAATCATCTTTTAAACACCTCCCAGTATGGTGACTCCACCACCTCTCTAGACAAACCCAGTTCATTCTGGCCAAAACATTGCACTTCATCCAAACGTGTGCTTCTGTTCCACTATCATGTTCTATATTTACTTGCAAAGTTACTTCCACACACGGTACCCCATCTTACACAATTTTAAAAAATGAATTAGATTTTTTAAAATCTAGGAAGTCCCATATGCTTCAAGGGATATGGAAAAACTTTTGAAGTTACATTTCTAAGCAAAATACTTATTCGTTTATTTCTCATATTAAAGAAACCTTTGTTTTCCATTGTAGAAATTTTCATTTAGACAGAACTGCCTTATTTAACCTGGTCTAATATGTAAATAAGTATTTCACATTATACCAGTCTTTTATTCTCTTTTATCTTAAGACCTTAACATTTACAAATTTATTATATAGAACATTCATTTTATATTAAATTTTATATTAATTTTAATTAATATAAGCTATTCACAGTCATTTGAAATGCACGCCACGTTGATAGAAATAATTAGTGTAGGGCTACTCAATATTTACTTAAGATATGAATCTAAAGGGATTTGATAAAATTAATTAGCAGGAACTAATTACAGTTAGGATATGAGTTAAGGTTTAATAAATATAATTACAGAGTACAAATGATGGATTCTTAATTAATAGATACTAGTTGCCAAACACTGAAGAGAGATTATCATATTTCTGTGCAGGACATGCTATTCAGCACACCTTCATTTGCACTGGAAACAGTGACATTCATAGTGCTAAGGCAGGAGGGTTGAGAGTGAGTTAAAAACTGATAAACTACTTGGTTTCAAATTTGCCGTGAAAGTATCAGATCAGTTAAGGAAAGCCATCTTCTAAAAAAGGATACAATCCTACTTGTAGTATATTGGCATATGTTAAAGTGTCTATGGGACAGAATTTTAGAGGTATTTAGGCATTTAATAATGATGATAGGATTCTGATGGGATTTTGGTATTACTCAGCTGTTTCTGAATGTTCAGCTTGGAACCTGTTCTCTTCTTGTATGTGCCTAGCTATCTCTAAAAATATAGCTTTCACTTTGTCTGTGCCTTACTATCCTACCTAAAAAATGGGGATAATAATGTTTTCCCACCTTAGAAAGGTGTTTGGGGTATAATTTCTTCAAAGACTATGAAGTAATCAAGTTAGAGGCTGTATAAATATTATGATAAATTGATGGAAGAATTGTTCCCTACTTTGAGGCAGAAAGCTGGTCATGTTTTAAATTAACTTTCTGTGTTTGGATTCTCCATCCAGCTAGGGTTCATTACACCCTAGGGCTTCTTAACATATGTCTACATAGCAATCCAGAAATGCAATTGCTGTATCATAGACTAGTATTTGACCTGTGTGGTAGCACACCACAGGAAAGATGGGAGTGAGAGGATACATATTCTATTGTTTCAAAATGTGAGGGGCAGGTTCATAAAAATCACAATATATAACAATTAATAAGGGAAGAGGTTGATTATTACTTGGACAAGAAGAAAACTGGTCTATGACATCAGTTTTTTTCCCTTACTTGGTCCTAAGAAATTATTTTAAGACTACTCACGAGTTCAGTCTAAACAAAAAATCATCTTAACTCATGAGAAATGAAATTTCACACTTACCCAGAAAGCCATTAAATTATGAAAGGACCAAACCCCTCCATATTTATAGTATGAAAAGTCATGGTGTCAAGAGCAGAAATTACTGTGTACTGTCCTTTTAAGAATTCAAGGCGGAACTGAGGTAAAGATCGAATGTTTTGACCTGGCACTTTTCCTCCATTCACCTCACTCAGAATCTCTGCAATTTACTCTTAAACAAGTAGATTGGACTAGGCGCTCTGAAAAGGTCCCTTCCAACACAAATTATACTGCAATTCTGTGAACCACATGAGCCAGAATCGAAAAGTGCAGCTGTGTCTCTCTGTAGGGTGGGAAGAGCACTAATTTAAGGCAATATTCATTTCTCCTCCCACTTTAATCCTTCAGACCAAAACTAAGTGATCTAAGTGAAAGAGATGTTAGCTACTTTCTGCTCCCATATATTACATATTTGGTGTTAATGGCCAAATCACAGAATGTTAGGGGTTGGAAGGGACCTAGAAAGATCATCTAGTCCAACCCCCCCTGCCAGAGCAGGATCTCCTAGATGAGGTCACACAGGAACACATCCAAGCAGGTTTTGAATATCTCCAGAGAAGGAGACTCCACAACCTCTTTTGGCAGCCTGTTCCAGTGTTCTGTCACCCTCACTGTGAAAAAGTTTTTCCTTGTGTTTACGCTAAATCTCATGTGCTCCAACTTTCTCCCATTCCCTCTTGTCTTAACATTGGATGACATTGAGAAGAGCCTGGCTCTCTCCTCCTGACACTCACCCTTAACATATTTGTAGATATTGATGAGGTCTCCTCTCAGTCTCCTCCAGGCTGANTGTGACCCTGTGCTGGACTCTCTCTGGTAGCTCCCTGTCCTTCTTGAACTGGGGAGCCCAGTTAATCTGGAAAGCCTTGTGATTTAACCTAATTGGTAAATTCTTAGCTTTTAGTGAGGCTCCCACCTACATTTATTTGGTTAGTATCCATTTAATACCATATTTTTGCCAATGTAGAAAATTTTCTAGCAGTTTTTCATTGTTTTGCTGCCTTCAGCTGAATATCCAGCTGGTGCAGAATTACAAAGGCACACCTTCTTCACAGCAGCTTGTTGAACCAGAAGTTTATCTGTTTGCCAAGTACCTTGTAGTGAGAGTCAGTTGAGAAAAATGTGAGATGAAGCCAAAAGGGGAAAGTGTTGAATCATAATATCACCCAGACATTGCTCACCAGTCAAGTCACCTCATTCTTGCTGTTTAAGGCTTATTCAGATATAACTCTATTAGGCAGATTTCATTTTCTTTTCTATTCTTTTAAGTATTACTGTAAAACATAAGGCTTTAAAATTCATTAATTTCAAAAAGCTCTTCTTTTTCCCCTGAATTCAATGTAAAATAACAAAAAAGCCTCTCAATGTTTTATAGTTGCCATAAGCATTAAATAGTACTAAGTCTATCAAATTTATTAGAAGTGCTTTAATTCTAGTTCATTACTTTATATGTCATTCATAATAGCAATAAGACTGTAAAATAATGTCTTTCCATTTATCAGTGTCGTAATGAAATACTACTGGGCTCCTACTAGAGCCAAAGACAAAATTCCCAAAAGTGCTCCAAAAACCAGATTGCAGCAGACATTGATGAGCAAAAGAAAGAGAAGTAATGACAAAAGATACTTTCCTCTTTCCAGACCACATCTGTCTCAAATTGATAAATGGCATGATCTCTAATCCCCTGTGGCCTTCCCAGAGAGGTATGTAGGCTGAGGGTAGCAGGACACTCCTCAAGCAACAGCAGCAGGAAATCTGGCAATCAGCAGTGCCTTGGCCATCATGTCCCTCTTTTAAACCTCAGAAATTGCCTCTTTCAGAACTACAGTATAGACTGCAAAAGTATAGACTTACAGTATAGTCAGTGACAGTCACCTTTATGCACAAAGCTTCACTTTTAATAGGTAGATGGTCATCTCTTTTGAAGGGCTGCAGTTGTAGCTTCACAGGAACTAGCTTTCTAAAAGCACAGGACTACAAAGGGGTATACTCATTACTGAGAGTGATCGGAAAAAAGGGGAGAAGTTCAGGGTTAATGAGTAAACAGAAAGGAGTAAGCTGTTAACAGGGACATAGTCCAGGTTTATACACCAGTTTCCTCATTTTTCTCTAAATAAAAACAACAACTTGAAAGTGTGTGAGATGCATGCATTTGCAAAGGGGAGGAAATAAAGCACCCACCATTAAAAATAGATACAGAGTAGAACACATCATTTATTTACGAATTTTTTCTTTGTCCCCTTAAATGAACTGTCACAGTGGCAAGGGAAAGAAAGCAATCCTTCACATGTTTGTACTGAAAGGAATTTTAAATATGTAAAGACAGGCTGGGAATAGCTGCCAAACTGTGACTGTAAACTGCAGGTTTCCCTTTGCACGCTCTCTCTTCTACAGCCTACCTGTAAGGCAACAGTAATAGACTCCTGTGCAATTTCTGCCTTGCTCCTTCACACTAAGCAATGCTGACGGACACATCACTGCAAGTTTGTCTCTTTATCCAACAGTAGTACGCACCTTAAAGGAGACCTCTCAAGTCAGAAGAGTGAAAGAGCATCCTCTATCCACTCATCTACTTTCTCCTGTCATTATCACACCATAGTTTATGGCCTTTCAGAATTTCCTCTCTCTTCCTCACAAAGTGATCTCTCACAAAACTCTATAGCTAAAAGATACTGGCACTGCGGGGCAAACTTGTCAAGTCCTACACAGCTCCTCTTTGTGGGTGAAATCTTGGCAATGTGGATCATATGCATCCACTTGTGCAAAATTCACAGTATGTTCAAGCCAAATGCTGAAATACTCAGCTAAAAACAAGGTCAGACAGAAATCCAGGCAAGGAAAAACATGCATGAACAAATGATTTAAAAAAAGACCTAGAGTCCAGACTTCCCATTTTATCCTTTTGGCTCACCTACAGACTTATTTATAATCACTAGCTAACTAATTAACTGTCCCTTTCTCCTGATTCTATGCAAATGAATTTGTGTTATTATATGCAGTTGTAATATTTCCAGAAAAACAGGTTTGTTTTCAGGCTTAACAGAGACAATGCCAGTATGAACCAGTAAAGCTCCCAGTTTCTGAAAGGATTAATCCCACAGTGCAACAGTGCTTCCACACAGATTCCAGCTGGGCATCTCATGAGAGGTGGTGCAACTTCAGTTCAACAGTAAAGATGAGGTCCTGCTGGAACAAAAGAAGGTCTCTTTACCACAGCCTCTCTTCTACTCATAGCTGGCCTGTTTGGAAGGGGTCAGCAAGGATCTGCGAATTCCTGGAAGCAGGATATCTAGGTCATTAGTATAAGGGTTTTAGAGTGACCCTCTCAACATCCTCTTCAGGAAAATCATTGAGGGTGCAGCTGTTGAAGGAGATTTAAATTTATGTTAATGCTGTTTGTTTTGTTATTTGCAAAAGGCACATTTTGCAACATTACATGCCATGTTTGCTCGCTGAGGCAGCTAAAAATAAAGAATGGAGTTTCTGAAAGGAATGGCTGCTTTATCTAATTTCCTATCTGCTCTGATCATGCCTCTGTCTCTATTAACAGTCTGCTTAGCGAGTGCTTCTAAGCCCACAAGAATGTTTGAAGCTATTACTTCCCACAATCCTCTCCATACATTTTCCATCACAAACCCACACTGATCAGCAGTTGCCAGAAATATAATGTCTGCTGTTGATGAAGACATAACATCCTCCTGTCTATACCACTGTCACTTCTTTACAAGTATGCTGCTAACCCAGCCATATCCACATTGAGATTAAGAGCTTAGCAGGAATGGACATTTCATCTAGAAAATAAGAATGGTCAGAGTTACAGTCAATAGTCTGTACCATTCTGTACAGCAGTACAGTGGACTAGGCTGCTTAGGGTGTGCCAGTCCTTACAGCTAAGAAAATGATATTACAAGATAGATCCCTGTTTCCCAGATCCCAATGACTGGATTCCTGCTTATGACTGGTCTGATTAAATGTGGTTCTTTGTATCAACCTGGAGCAAAGCTTGAATTCTTCTACAGGGAAGGGCAGAAAATCATATAATAATTGCTCTCCTAAAATCAAATTTTTATTGTAAGTTATTAAAACCATAAATATAAGTTTGGGTAGTTGTTTAAATCCTAATGTATCTATCTGTTCACCGTCTTTGACTACCATGAGGTAAGAAGATACATGTCTAAAAGAAAACCAGCTTCTAGCTGTCTTTTGCCTGGATCCTGGCTTCTTGGTGGAAACAGCTGCCAGTGAATGTTGTCAGAGTATAATGGATGATACCCCTCTGTGCAGGTATTTATAAGTTTTTATTTCTTCATTCAACAGGTGGATTAGTGTCCACCAGTAGGAACAGGTTACTCTGAAGTACTGTAATGATCCGATATCAAGAGGAAGATTATTACAAGGATTCACCTTATTCATCTGAATATGTACCTTAACTCATCTCTCTCCGTAACAGGGTCAATCCCAGAGGCCACTTTTTTTTAGTACCACTTTTGTTTCCTTTTAATTTTTAAGGAAGCATTTTCTATCTAAAGAGGTTATGAAAAATTAGACATCTATAAGGCAAATAGGATTTGAGGTGGACATTTTTCACCTTTTTGTGTTTGGATTGAAAGGCCATTTTTCTGACTGCAGGGTCAAGAAAGAGAAAAAAAGTCCACTTGGATGGTGTGAGAGCAGCAAACCTCTTGGCTTTTTCACATTGACAGAATCTCTTCTACTTTTCATCTAGCTAAACCTGCATCCTTTCTAAAACTGCTCTAATGCTTGACTTCTTATCTTGATGATAAAAGGCCATTGCCTTTTATGAAGATGTATAGATAAATCCCCCCCCTCCATACAGTAATAAGATGGACTAGAAGATGCAACTTATCTCCTTAGTCACTAACTGTCCTTTCCTATAGGGAAAATTCTCTGGGCTTAAATATATCTAAAAATTTTGGGATGGTTTCTCAGCCTCTGTTAGTAACTCTATGAAAAATAAGTACTTTTTACAACAGCAATGGAAAGCAAAAACAGTTCTATTTGCTAATTCTTAAGTTTTGATCTTGAAGTCCCACTCATAAAAGGGGTTGTAGTCACACGAAGTTCATTTACTTCATAGGGAAAGTCTTATTAAAGTCTTTACATTTGTCAGTTGGGAAACAAGATGTATGATACATGCTATGATGAAGGATAGAAATTTCTCAGCTGGACCACTGAATCGGTCACAAGGGCTTCAGCTGGAATGAATATTTATTTGTATTGCCCAGAACAGAACTAGACAACAAGAGATGTCATGAGATCCTGCAAATATAATGTACTATTCACAGCAACTGTCTTTTTTAAACCTAAATCCTCCAATCCCATAGAAACCAGCAGCATGGAATCTGACATTCCTTTCTGTTTTGTGTGCGTGTCTGTGTGTTTCATTTTCAGTTCTCTGGCTCAGAAAAGCTTGCAAATGTGGCACAGGTGTGCAGTGCAGATGCTGGACAAGAAGATAAGTAATAAGATGCTTGGTTCTGTAACACTGTTTCAGGGTTCCTTATTCTCAGTTCCTGAATGCTGAGGTTGTCACTATTGGACTTTTACTTATATTTGAATACTGGGCTTGTTGTTAACACAGTGCTTTAGATGGTGTTCTGCTGAAGGATAATATGTAAATTATCACGGTCTTGAACACATACTGAAGCCATTTACTCAAAAGGCTTCTGGGTCTAGTGTTTGGGGAAAATCTAAAAGTATGAGAACTGTTGCTTGCCTTGTCAGTTAAACCCCCCAGGCAAACATAATACATGAAAAATGAAACAGTTAAATGAAGCAGCAAGACAACATATGCACTGAGTCCTCCTTAGTCTTCATTTTTCAGTTATCTTCATTATCACTCTCCTGCTATGACAGAACTGCAGACACCCAAAGAACTGAGAAAATGATATCTCAGCACCAAGAAGGACTGGTATATTTTTCATTTCACATTAAGGAATTCTACTGAATTGTGAGCAGCAATACCAGCCTTTAGGCAATAAAATCTGTCATGAGGTTCTCATTTTCGTACTAAATTCAGGTGTCCACCTGTGCATAATGGGCTCAGTTCTACTGCCTCAACACAGGCATGCACTGCCTTTTTCAAATCATCTAGTTTATTCAAGACACAAATGAGCTCATGGATCTGACAAAGGACCTGCTGGAGGAGATGTGCATCTTTCTGAAGCAACAGCCAGCTGCCAGGAGATACAGTGGTGCATTTCAAATGGTATTAGACATCTACGTTTAGGAAACCGAATCAAGGTCATTATATAAGCTCCCATTATCATTAATGGAGATGTAATCAATGAGATCTATAAAGACCAGAGAGCAGAAAAGACTCTATGATCTCTATTGACTATGTCTTCATTGATTGTTACAGAATCATAGACATCTAGTATAACAGTAAATATCTATACTAGATAACTAAATTGACTCCTTAATCTTAAACTGAACCAAGCACCCTAACATCTTTATTTAGAGACTAGGAGTAGAAATAAATGTTTCTTAAATGTTAGAAACAATTTCAAATTAAGTAATAAATGAGAAAATGTCACTGTGCAGTGAAGATGTGATTAGACTTTCAGCAGAATTTAATGAAAGTAGGGAAGAACATAAGAACAACCTCACTTGGTCATTCATGTCCAAGGTCCATACAGCCTAATAGCCCATCTCCCACAGTGACAGATGCCAAGGGACATGTAAGAACAGGGAAAGCCTCATTTTACCCAAATGCTTAGTATTGTTATGATCATAGCTCCATTTTAAATATTCCCAGTTATTAACAATGTAAATAAAAGGCATGGGTATAAATCCATATCACTTTCAAGCAGATTTTGAAGCTCCCAGGTACTGAAGAAGAGTCCTACCTCCCATTTGACTGTCATTAGTGAGTTTCAAATTTGTATTTGTTTTTACAGAGGCTGATACGTCCCAGCTTTTTACCTAGACATTTTAAATGAAAAAAAAAAATAAAAAATTTGCTGAAGTATTACAAAATCCATCCCCAAATACTCCTGATATGATTAGCGAAAAATAATTGTGATTATGGAAGAAACTTACCAGTGTCTTTCCAGAATCATGCTAGGCTGTAAAATCAAGCTTCCATTTTAAAATGTGGTCTTACCTTCCCTCATCCCCTCCCTCCTTTATGTTGAAAACTTCCAGAAAACAGTCTTGTCACATATTGACAGTGACGAGACGGGAAGCTGACCTATTCAACTCAATGAGCTGAGGACTTCAGAGACTAACTGCAATCATTGAAGCCTGATCAGTTTGTGGCAGGGCTTGTATGTCTGTGCCAGTGGCAGCAGGGAACTGGAACTGATGATCAAAAAAAGACCTTCCTGTCCTGTGTTCCTATTTCAGGGAAACATTTTTAAACACAGGGCCTTTCCTGCACTTTCCTCATTTGGTTGGTTGGTTGGTTTTAATTATGCCTTTCTTAACAGAAATGTACAGAGGAAACAGATGTCCTGCTCACAAAACATATACAAATGCAAAATTCAAACCCAAATGAGAAAAAAGATAAAGATGGGGGAAAAAAAGAGCCAAACTGGCTAGTACTTAAATATTCTACAGCAATTCTATAAAGCAACATACTTATGATATTGCAGCAACAGGGCTTAGAACAACTCACATCCCTATTACTGAATTCTCCCAGCCTACAAAACATGAGAGCCATTGGAAAATACCCTTGTGTCTTATCTGTGGCCTGCTCTGGCTTTCACAGAATCATAGAATCACAGAATCACCAAGACTGGAAAAGACCCCCAGGATCATCAAGTCCAGCCTATGACCCAATACATCAAAACATTTAAACCAATGATTTTGCACTATGACTTGGAAATGTTTGGAAAAATGCAGATTGCACAGACCAAAACATGTCAGAGACCATTATAAGCTATTGATAGTACAGAAAATCAAATTCCAAGGCCTGACCCTTGGAAACAATATTGATACAGCTTATACATATAAGCTATACATATAGGCTATACAACCCACATCCACAACACAACAGGCAGAGATACATCCAAGCATGTCCTAGTCAACCAAAAGACCTATTGAATAGCAGTGTGGGCTTAACTGGCACATTGCCATAGAACAAGCTATGATCTTCCATATCCACCCTGGGTTCTTGCTACCATGTATTTTTCCTTTCAAGCTTGAACAACAGTGCTGTTGCAAACTTTTCCACTAACACAATCATCTCTATGTGAATGGCAATTAGGACACTACCATGTGGATGTAGGCACTAATCGGTTTTCTTCTTATTTATATTCCTGTCTCTTTCTGTTATAAAATAGATGCCAATGAAACAGCAATTAGGGAATGTTAATGTTGATACTGAAACATTAACTTCTCTGAGATATTTTTCTGATTTTAATTGTAAAGTTTTAAATAACATTGAAAAAGCTGCATTCTGTATTGATTCTATTGCTATACTAAACTCTTCATTATGTGAATTTGTTAATGCTCACAAGAATCAATCATAATTATGCGTGGCCCAATACAGTTGAAATCAAAACAATGGATCAATTCATGCTGTAATGTGCCTTACATCTAACAATCTCTGTGAGGCAAACAATGAAAAATTAGATCTGTATATTAGCGTTTTAGTTATATAAGTATTAAGCAATGGTAAGCAAACGTCCAGAGGCCCCCTTCACATAGGCTCACATCAGCATAAGGTTAACTGATACAAGGCTTATATCCCTAAAACTCCAAGGAATTATAATCAAACCCACAGGGCTAGACTGTCTTTTCATGAAAACTTAAAACAAAAAAAAAGTCCATACATTTTATTCTGCTAAATCATGTTCCTGAAAGTCTTAATTTTAGTTCCACATAAATGGACTAACAGTCAGACAAATTTTGTAAATGAGATGGAATGATTCTACTTTACCTGAATCACTAATATGTGATTTTGAAGTCAGAGGAAAAAACTACTATCAACAGTGACATCGATGGATTAAATAACCTCTGTTGTGTTTTCTTTTTTTTTCACAAGTCCTGGAAAAATGCTTAGGAAATTGCAAACTAAAGAAGTGTATTGAAAAACAAAGTTTAAGCTTCAAATTTATCTAAAGTCTATTAGCAACAGCAGAAATGATGTGGGAATTGAGTACCTCTAGTGCAGTTCTAACTAAATTATGATTTCAACGAGAAGCTGCTGTGACTTCTAGTCCTAAGTCATAACACAGCAAAGGGTGGCAAGTGGTAGACAACCTGGAGTAGCTGTGATCAGCTGATGAGTTAACCATGTGCCTGATTACTCTATTACAATACCAGAAAAAATAATCAATGTTTCAGATGAGCTAGAGAAGAAAAAGGGGAAAGATTAAGCTCTCCAATTTTATTTCATCCATGAGACGGACCCAGGTGCAGAGCCTACTGGCTCTTTGCCAATAACTGAACAATTCAAAACCACACATTACGTTCAATTTTGCCCAATTCCTGTATCCATCAGATGGTATAAGACATGTTTAGACATGCTTAGAGGGATATTTATCTCATTCCAGTGAATTATTTGTTTCTTCCATACTGTTGCATAGACTATTTATATTGAGTTGCTCTTCTTCCATCTTCCACAACACTTCTATAAATTCTTCAAATTTTGGTTTAATGTAATTCTGAGTTATCTGTAACAACATAATGCAGCCAGCTTACAACCCCGGGTAGAAGAGAACCATCAACACAATTGTCTTCAAAGTTCAGTCAAGATGTTAGTGTTCTTGATTAAACTCCACACAGTGGGTTAAGATCACTTCTTTCACACTGGCCTGCGAACCGTGCAAAACACATGTTACCCTTGGGACAAACACCTCTCCTACATGCCAAAAAGTAGAATATTAAAAATGGTCCTTTTTAAAGCAAGAAGATTAAATCATTAGGAAAAGTGGTAAGCTGCCTGAAAATTTCTTTCTACTCTCTTTCTTACTTTTCATTCCCCTGCTTCTTCATAGCCCATGGGTAAAGGACAATTTCTCTTTTTCCTCATGAAAAGTATCCGATTCTGCACTCTGGAGTTCATAGTACTATGCCACTGTACAAGAATAGAAACACATATTTAAATTTGTTTCCCCACAAAGCCCCTTTCTCTGCCCCAAGACTCCTTAACTCCTACCCAAAGAGATAATTTCAAGAATGGAAATAAGTTTAATTTAACCTCTGAGCTTTTTCTCTCCTCGTTTCTCCAACAAGACATTCATTCTACTCCATTTTGTCATCAGATTTGTGACACAGAGACCTGTCTCAGAGCAATGTGTCTAAAGCCAATATCTCGTTTCACATAAGCCACTAAGCAGTCATAACATGCTAATGCTTTCCAGTCACTATGGGCGCAATGGCTGCAAGCTTTCATCTATAAACTCTTTTTCAGTTGTGCATTTCTGTCAAGCAGGTCTAATCTACTTACACCTGGCACATTAATTCTTATCTTTTCCCTGCAACATTGTAATTATATGTTATTTTCAGCAATAATTAATTCTCTCTCAGGCGGGCTTTTTATAGCTTATAAGTCAAAGTGGGCTGCACCACACTAAATAATTAATTCAGACTGGTTTTTATGTCATGACATACACACAGTCCCCAGGTGTAATTGTTAAAGAATTATTTTGAGAAGAAAGTCCTTGGCTCCCAGGGATTGTACAGACCAGAAATCAACAATCATAATGGTTATTTCTCTCAGATCAATAGTAGGTATGTTCAGATCTTTCTACCAATAATCAATCTATGGCAGTTATTTTGGGTAGGTCTTGCTACAGTATTAACCTACAAGAACACGGAGCTGCAGACCATATGAATGCCTCCAAACACTACATAAGTCCCTCCAAAGAAAGCCTGCAACAGTTCACATACTTGTCTACAACTGCCTATATTTCTTTGATTTCTTAATTGTACACAAATGGGACATTCACATGACAAAAAATGTGATATGAAATTGTAGCTATGAGGTATTGACAAGCTGTGTCAATAGAAAATCATTAAGTAAAAGTCAATGGCTAGATACAGCATCCTGCCTAGAGGAAGTGCAATCTCAAATACCTCACCACTCTAGAAATACAGCAAATTAGAAATAAAATAATAATAATAAAAGATACTTTTTTAAAAACTATCCAGGAAGGCAGATTAGGTAACAGAAGTCCGGAATTCAGAGTAGGAAGCCTGGATTTGCTGGAATCCAATGAGATAATGTTTGAAAGATGAAAGAACTCTTAATAGGAAAACTGTAATTACCAATCATAAGGTATAAAGAATGTAAATGTATTAAAAACAGAATTATAACACACACCTTATCAGGGCACAGATAGAAACTGCACAAGGAAAAGAAAGATCAGAGACTAACATTCTACAAAAAGCATGAATAGTAGCAATTTAAATTACTGTGTATAATGAAGCATAAGAAGAGAATATGGTTAATGAACGGTATTTCCAGAATTCTTAAAGCAACAGTTTGAAATTTTCTTTGGTTTTCTGTTATTTCAGATGCTGTTGTGAGCAATGACAGTAGTAACACCAGGCTCTAGTTTCCCTTTTGTCCATATAAACCCTTTCAGCTATTTCAGTGACAGGCACAGTCTGAAAATCACTTGGGGTCTCCTGTGGCCCCTGGTGCGATAACTGTGCCAACAGCAGAGGGAGCATTAAACTCATTGCCCATGGTAAAGTGTGGGGAGTGATACCCATGTTCCTATAATCCTTGTATGGGTAGGATGAGCTCATTAGCCTTCTGGCAGTCATCCTAGGAGAAGGACAACTCTGATTCCAAACCCAGGCAGATGGAGCTCATTTAGCCCTGTAAGGCCTTCCATCTAAGAGAAGGACACGCGAATAAAACGTACGTCCTAAGGACTTGGCTGCCAGCATCCAAGCTTGCTAGGCCCTGGCAGATGAACCTTAGGACTAAAGGGTGGGTCCAGCTCTGCGCATGCTGTGTCTCACCTAAAAAAAATCCATTGCGCAGGCTCAAGGGTGCTATCTGCTCATCATCTCATCATCATCATCATCCTCTTTTTATCAGCGCACCTCTTTTTTATCCTCTTTTTATCAGCGCGCTTGTAAAAGGCGCTGATGAGGAGCGTGGGTGGAGCTTTCCCTGGATCTTCATTCGCAAAGCCTAGCCATACATACATACGTACATTTCAGTGATCTCATTCCTGCTACAGTACATTTGCCAGTAGCAACACATGTGCCATCATCATAGAATCATTCCAGGAGTCAGATTAAGTGAAGTGCTATATATTTGTTCCTCTGGAATCATGTGGTCAGCAAGAAGGAGTAACCCAGAGTAAAGTACTACTTAATTTTACTGAGAGGAAAAAAAAAAGTGTAACAAATAGATCTTATTCAAAGACCTCACTGGCCTAGGCAAACCAAAGTTTTGAATTTGACTGACTGTAATTCTCTTTTCTTTTATGTAATATTTTGTCCTATTGATCTGCCTTATTTTCCTATTCTAGTTGTACTGGATTGGACAGCTCAGAAGGAACCAGTGATAGCAACAGCAATGTAGGTCTTCTCTGAGAGGTGATTGTGTGGCATGACACCATCCTTTCTTTTTGTATGAAAAATACTGTTATGAAGCTGAATAAATAAAAGGAACGTGTGATACACAAAAAGACAATCAATGAAAATAAAGTAAGGACCTACATTCAGCAGCTGCTACAACTAGCTCTGTATGGGTTGCAAAACTTCTAAGTGTGTGAAGATTCAAATTAAGGTTTTTCTTTGCAGCACTTTTGAAGATGGAAGAGGTTCGTGTAAAAATCTGTGCTCTTTAGATAATGTCTGTGAGGCAGAGCCAGTGTCTGAAAGCTGAACATTGTATGTGAGAAGGAAGTGATGTTTACACTGCTTATCCTTTATTTCAAAAAGGCAGGCGGAGATGGAGCTCTATCTTCTGGCACAGGCCAGGACTACTGGAACACTGGACCACAGCACTTCAGCTGCTGTCCCCATGGGCTAATACAGAGTGGAAAGGAGGATAAAACTTATTCAGACTACTTGAAAGGACCTGCAACAGATTTAAATCTCATTAAAGAAGGAAAGTTCCAGCCAATGGAAGAGAACTGCATGGAGCCAAGGATGTAATCTTCAGTAATGAGACAAGGGCAGGACTGTTCCATGAATGCAATCAATCATAATGGCAGGTTGTCTACATACACCCTCCCAATGAAAATACCTTGTGTTCTCAAACTTTGCAAGGAAGCATCATGTCCTGAAGTTATGAAGCCAAGGTATTCGTTTGCTAGCTGTATTTGCATGATGAAGTTGCAGCCATCAGGCATCTCTGAGCACCACAAGCAAGTTAACAGACTGACAATTAGCAATAACCTTCAGCAATATGGCTGCAAGGAGGCTCAGAGCAATCCTACAGCCCCTCAACATGAGAAGTGCTGGCAATATTTCTTTTAGTATAAAGCTGCAGTAGATGGGTGAAAGTTAAACAGTATGAAAATATCAATCATTTCTGCAGCATACTGGCAATGAAAAGTGCATGACAGACTTTTTTTCCTGCTGTGGCTCTCACACAGAGCTTGGAGGATACCAAGAGTTTTGTGTTTCTGTCGTATCAGGAAAATCATGGGACTTTTTGATCCTCCCTGTGTTGATTTTTTTTTTCCCAGCTAAGTTAAAATGTAAAGGGTTATGTTTGATCAGGAGGGAGGAAAGCTTCTGGACCTAAAAAAAAACCATATACTTTTTACCTTCTAAATGACAGAATTCTTGAGAACTGGCAAAAAGCCAGAAGTATGCCAGCTTCTTG
The DNA here is from genome assembly GCA_013396975.1 of Bucco capensis. NCBI lineage: Eukaryota > Metazoa > Chordata > Aves > Piciformes > Bucconidae > Bucco > Bucco capensis. The sequence continues at coordinate 155,877 of VWZO01019648.1, read as the reverse complement.
TCTAAATATGAAAATTTCTTGACAGCTCCATTATGCATAATTTTTTACATCCCATGAGGGTCCTGGTGCCTACAAAGAACACGCTTTCTGTCTCACTTCCCTCACAGGAGGAAGGTAAATGCAGTTTTTTAAAAAGACTGAGTAGGAACAAGCTTAAATTCCTTGCATTTTGCAAACTGTCTCACAAGGTCATTAGTGCTGTTACAGTTATTTGTTCGTTGTGTTATTTATACCATGGCATCTGCCTACATTGCAAGCATTAAAATGAAATATCTGTGCATAGGGTAGCTATAATTGTCATCTTCTTATTAACCACCTTTACTTATCATACAGAAAGAAGAAAGCTGCAGCATTTTAGCACCACTGAGGCACTGAAACGAGTTGCCAGAGAAGTTGTAGATACTTCATCACTGGAATTGTTCAAGATGAGGTTGGATGAGGCTTTGAGCAACCTGGTCTAGTGGAAAGTGACTCTGCTCATGGCAGGAGTTTTAGAACTAGATGATCTTTAGGGTCTCTTGAAACTCAAACCATGCTGTAATTCTGTCATATCAGCTTTTGCTATTTCACATATTTGGATGGAAAACTAACCTTATTTGAAACACATATTCAAGATCTTTCCTTCTGATTTAAAAATAGAATAGAGGAATTTCACCTGCACTTTTAAAACAGTGACAGGGAAATGAAAAGTAATTTCCTTAAATGTCAAGATTTCCAAATTTGATTGGTAATATATTGCACATATTTTTTTCTTCTGTCTTACTGCAACTATCTGATTTGTTAGTAATAACGATTATGATAGCTGAAGGTCAAAAAATATAGTAATTTCCTGTTGTTTTGATATCTTCTAAGCAGAAAGCACTGTGGAAGAGTGAGGAGTGCAGAATCCTCCCCAGTGCAGAATCCTCCCCTTTTAAGTGCTGTTTAACTTGGTCCTTTTGCACTGTCTTGGATAACTCTTTCTGAAATTAAATTGTTTTATTTTGTCTCAATGCAAGTAGAAATAAATCTACATCAGAAAGGGTGGGGAAGAGTTAAAATAATACAAATATAGTCAGCATGATTGATCTGGCTAAATACAAATGCCTACAGTACAGATACTTGCATCAGTGTTGCTGGTGAATATGCTCCTTTCGTACCTAATGGAGAGAAATTGTCACATCTAGAGCTCAGGTAATTTAAGTCTAATGTAGAAAAGCATATGAAATGAAAAAATGCTCTAGAAATGTTTATTCCTCTCCATCAGCTAAAGAAGGAATCTAGACAGCCATTTAGTTGTAGACTTATGCTTAGTAGGTATCCAAAGTTACATGAGATGAATTGTAACCCAAGTGGATCTCAACCTTTCCTGTCTTTTCACAGTGTTAATTAAGAGCTAGAATGCAGACTTCATTCATTGTATATCAAATGATCCACTTTATCTGTCATCATCTTGAAGATTATTCATTAAAAAGACTTAAAGCATTGACCAAATACTCCTTAAACAAGAGATGGTGCATACAGTTCTTCAATAAACTTCCAAGGCATCAGGAATCACTGCTTTGGCTACAATGACACAAAATATGCATCTAGAACTAACTATGTTGTATGAACTTCACAAATAAAAGTGAAAACCGTTTAAAAGGTAGTTGTGACCTCTGTAGTTTATAAGAATATTTGTCTACTTTCTTCTAGGAATGGAAGAATATAATGCTACATAAATGCTCCTTACTTGCCCTCAAAGCAAACACAAGCAGCCAGTGTGCAGCAAGAAAAGGGCTAGAGAAAAGGGACATGGTAAATACAGGCAATTGCACTGATCTGATCAGACTGATTTTCAGGTGAGGAAAGGCAAATATCTAACACTCATGCACTGAATGGACTCCTCAGCACTTCACAAGCAGGTTTGGCTACATTTAGTTTTCACAGCTTTATTGGAGACTTTAATACTGGCCTCCCAAACCTGACTGTATTAATACTGTATTAATACAGGGTGGGAGTAGATCTGTGTTTGGAAACACTGTCTCAGTTGGAGGTGCCTTTCCTCGAATTGGCAATGTTTCTGCCAGTCAAACAATATTATAGGGTTGATATACCCAGATGTGACATGCCATTGTAACACACCATCAGCCCAGGATACAGATGCTATTTTCTGAAAATTGTGATTATAATCACAGAAAACAAAAGAACTTTATGGAGGTTTTTCCCTTTTTTAAAAAAAGTTTTAAAACTCATTTACCAAATGTCAGAGCCCATGAAATAGAATGATATAGAGTGCTCAAGTTAAGATGGTGGAGCAGAAATACAAGAAAAAACTGAGTAATTTCCCATTACCTTCTAGTATCAAATACTTGAAATCTGGCTGCTCTGCTTGAATCACAATAAAGCCATTTTTTCCCCTGTGAGAAGTAACAGAATCTTAACCAGCTTCATTACTTCCACTTCTCTGCTGCTTTAGTTTTGATATTATTAACCAGTGCATTACATATCAAATATGATATTTCATACCCGCATCCAAGCAAAAGAAATAAATCAGCCAGATTTTCATCACTAGAGCTTAAAAACATCAATGCCTTTAAATCTTGCATCCTACTGGATATGTGTTTATACTTGTCTTTAGCTGACTTATACTTGCTTTAATAGATGGGAAAATATAAGTATAGCAACACAAGTTATCCCAAGTTAGCTGGATATCTTTTGCACAGGCTGTGTTCTGATTTCCCACTGCAGATCTTTAGCCTTTACAGTATCCATTTCTCTGGGCTGCAGTGATCATGCACTGGTGGAATTCACAGTCCTGAGGGTCACTAATCAGCCAAGAAGCAAGGACAAGAGGCAATGGTTTTAAATTGGAGAGGAGTAGATTTAAACTGGACATTAGAAAGAAGTTCCTCACGACAAGGGTGGTGGAATACTGGAACAGGTTGCCCAGGGAGGTGGTTGAGGCCTCATCCCTGGAGGCATTCAAGGTGAGGCTTGCCAGGGCTCTGGGCAACATGATGCAGTTGGGGATGTCCCTGCCCAGTGCATGGGGGTTGGACTAGATGACCTCCAGAGGTCCCTTCCAACCCAACCCATTCTATGATTCTATGATCTCCCTTTCTGATAAATTTCTGGCAACACTGTAATGTCTTGGAACATTTACCTCTGGTCATTTTCAAGGCCTTATCTATGTCAATAGAGAGTTTCAGCCTCTTTTTTTTTGCAGGTACATGAGAGGATACTTGAAAGGGACACTTTTGCAGGTCTACATGATGTACAGGTGTCTATGCCCTTCTTATCTTTTTTAAAATAACTTTAATCTCTTAAGAATATGATGACAGGAAATTATTATCTGTCCCCGAGAGTACAATGACTGGATCTCTTTTCATTTTACCAGGTGAAGCCTACAAAGAATGCAAGCATGTCAAGACTGAAAGGGCAGCAAAGTAGTCTGGATATTTTAGGGAGGCAGTTACTATTGAAGAGTTTGAGGGGCATAAATTTCCTTACATATGCAGTTGTAAATACACAAGGACCCACATCAATATCTCACCAGCTAAAAAAACCCTGAAACACATGTCTATAAAACCAGACTCGTAACTGTTTTCTTTTCTTGAGTTCATACATTCTTCATGTTCCTCAGCTGAGGTGGTGTTGGGGCTCAACACGTTTTCCAAATTACCATTCACAGAGGGAACTAATGGAAATTCTGGTTGACCATGGAGCTGATGTGTTGCTGGTTCTGTTTATATTTTGTGTGTACATGTGCCTCTCTACTAACCTGATCTGGGGACATGTAACTGCAGTACCCTTGCAAATATCAAGCCATGAAGACAAAATGCCCCTGGAGTCTCTAGCTACCTGATAAAGCTACCCCTAAGAGCCCCACTTGGGCATCTAGAGCCACTAGAGCTGCCAAAGGATGTATATCCATCCATCCAGATAAGCAGTGGGAAAGCAGAAAGGATACTCCAGGGCATTTCAAATGGCAGCAAATGCTCATACAACTAGAAGTGAGACTCAGGTGTTTAAAGAATATGAATCCTGTCCCTAGCATTAGAAAAAAATAATCCAAACCCTTGTCATTATAAGTATTAGCTGATTTCTATGTCTTTCAGTTCACCTACACTTACAATATATGCTTGCTTGCCTGAAGGAAATGTTCTGATCTCCTTACATGAAAACATAGATCACTGTCATTATTCTTCCCAAAATGAGTGCTAACTTTATACTGCATTTCACACAGGAGTGGTTGTTTTTCAGAAAAGATGCTTCTAACCTTGCCTGCACACTGTAGCTACTGGGAATACCTTGGGAAGGCAGAAATGGTAAAAATGCTGGCTCAGCACTCAGGACAAGCATAGCCATATAAGGCTCATTTGCCTTTACAATAATTCCTTGTGCTACAACAATTTATTCCTCTTAACCTTTTAACTCCTAAATCCCTTTTTTTTATTAAATGAGTCTATACGGCAAAAAGTTATTAAATAGCAGATGTAGTTAAACAAGCCTGACTTCTGCACTCTTTCTTTAGGTGTGATCCAGAAATGGGCATCAGCCCCTTTCTTCACAAACTTTGGCAGTGAGAGCTGTTAATCCTTGCACTGAGCAGCAAAAGACATCATCTGATTCTGCAGGGGTTTAGCCATCAAATGTCTCTCCCCTTCTCCTATCTCTTTGCTCCACTCCCTGCCCTTGTCCTTTGGACTCATAATTTAGAACTGCAAAGTCCACTCAACACAATAATAAATACAGTGAGAAATACACATGGTTTTCCAGTGAGGGCTGTGAGCACATACAAAGACACTGAACCCACTGGTCTGGTGAAGCTTTGTTGAGTTTGAGTAAGGATGATGCTGGTAAAAGGGGAGAGATCACTTGCAGTCCAGTCACTTGCTCTTAGTTTTATACAGTGTAATGATTCTCTTGTCTTTTTTACTGTCCAAATGCCAAGAGTATCAACTAGATACTTGTCTTTTTCTTTTTTTTTCTTTCTTTCCAGATATCAAAGTAAATAAATATTCTGTTTGCATTTTTAGCCATGGGTATGCTTTTGATCCATTTTTAGGCTTTCTCTGAACCCTGTCTTTCTCAGCACTATCCATTAGCCAAAGTTTAACACTCTGGAACTTCCAGCTGGACTTGAAAGCTGTATGTTAAATTATGCAGCTGAATTCCATCAGTCAATTTCTCCTTTGCTGTCAACACAGCAGCTACATTTTTTATTGTCTGAACAAGCGCATCCCATACAACGGGCTGAAAAAACATCAGAGGGAAAAAAAGGATCAACATAGGACAATACTTCCTAATCGAGGCTACATTCAAAAGAGAAAGACACCACGATTTATTTTTGTAATTTTTCTTTTTTCTTGTGCAAAGCAAAATGAAAAAAAAACCAAACTCTTCTCCTTTGCATATCAGATAAGGCAGAAATGGCCTTATTTATCTTCTGAAAGACTAGGATCATTCAGAGCAAAATTCTGCTGTGAATAAAAAATATGAAAAACTGCCTGTAGCAGTGTGGTACAGGTTATCTGACCTATCAGCTTCAGAAAATAAAAGCTAATGAAGTCATGGAAGAAAAAGCCAACTGTTGCACATCAAACAAATATAGAGTCTTTACCTCAGCTGAAAATGACTGTAAATTGCATGTTGGTATTTATAGGGATGCTAGTTGCACATAGCTTTTAAAATACTCTAAAGCCTTTGCTACTGTGATTTTTTCTAGGCTACAGATACATGATCTACTATTCATGTAATCTTAATGGTAGCTAAAGTGAGAATAAAATCTTTATGAAAATCACTATGGTTAGCTCACTTCAAGAAAGGAATTCAATCAGCAGCCCACTGGAATTACTTATGTTTTGACTATGGTATTTGGCTCCTTTTATTGAACATTCCAGTTTCTGTGCATACATCCCATGGATATAAAATGATGGATCTCTTTTGATTTTAAACCAGCGGCACTTTATATCATTAATAAATATTCATTTTCCTGCTATCCCTCCAGTGGTATTTCATCATCAATCATGGCTGAAATCACAGCTGTGAGAGCTGTTTATGCTTTACTGTTCTCCTCTACATGATTTGGCAGATACTTATGAAATTATTGGAGTGTGGAAGTAAAGGAGGGTTGGAGAGAAGGGAAGAGGGGGGATGCTTTAAAAAACAAAACAAAACAAAACAAAACTTTCTGTCTGTATTTATTCCCAGAGCAGTACCGTCTTGTTTTGCCTTCCAAAGTACACATAAATCACTCCATTGGTCTCAACTGTCCTGTGAAAATAAAAATGATCCCAAACTGTTCAAGAATTACTCAGGGACTATTCAGTGTTCAATATGTCAGAGAAGCAAAGACAGACGCTCAGGAAGAGGAAGATTACAATCAATGAAGAAAAATCAATAGTGTGTAGAAGCTATCCTGCTGCCAGCATTGTCAGGAAAAGGCTTCTCCATTCCCCAGTCTCATTATGTGTAGAAGATTATCAGACTGAGCAGCCAAAGTGAAGCTCTAATCATCTCCCTTTTGCTATTTTTATGTTCTTAGTGTAAATCAACATTTCACTTTGACTTAATAAACAAAACAACTTGTTCTCTTACCAGTGTAGCATTTTATATATATTTGCTTTACCTGCCACTGTAAATGAAAAAAGTTGAGATTAAAACTACCTTAAATATGGGTTGGAGAAGTCTGAACAGTGGCTGGAGCTGTTGGCTGCAATATTTTCTGTTTGATTGTTTTTTATTTTTCCATCTGTGCATTTTTCTATCCCTCCAGCCAAAGCAGTAGATCCTGGCTGATAAACTCTGCCTGTCAATGAGATGGTCATCTCTTGATTCTCCTCTGAAAATCAATTAGCCAGCCAATGAAATCACTGGATTGTACAGAATATCATTTGTGTCACTTTTGGGAAATGTGCATACTTTATTGTATCAACTGATAGAAAGACATAGCTGCCTAGCTAACTACAGTATCTTTCTGGCCCTAATTCAGAAAAGTAGCCTTGTTTTGGAAAAGTTTTTAAGAGAAGTAATGGAAGACATGATAGATAAATATTTAAATGTCATCCTGAATTTAGACCTGTACAAACACAAAACTAATATCCATGTATAAAATATAACAGTTTATACATTAATGTATTGTACATTTTAATAAAATATATACACACACACACTGACATATAGCAGACAGACTACATAAAAAACCTCACTTTCAGAAATATATGTCAAGATTAATTCCATAACCCTTCCCTTCCCAGGACCCTCTAAATTATGGTGACAACTGTTAGCAAACACAGATGTCCAAACTCATAAACTTTGCATTTATATGAGCTAGGACTGCTTGTGCGTGCAGGTGTTTGTTTCATTTATGAAAATGTCAACTGTATGTACAAAATGGGGGCAATTTTTTCAGACAGCATTCAACAGAATTATTTCCAAATACCATCCCATCATGCTCACAATTATCATCATCAAGCCTGTTTCTGGACATGGTGCATCAGATGTTGGTGAAAGTTAACACAAGATAAGTGAGTATATAATATTTCTATTTCAGAGAGGGCTGTCATAGAGTAAAAAATATACCATAATAAACATTTTCTAAAAGTTAAATACCAATTTTTTAACTCCTACACATTGTTTGAGCGCTTGGGTTTTTTTTTCACAGATTTGGAAGATTTTTTTTTCCTTTTTTTTTAGAAGCACTATTTATGCTGGGTTATTTGGTGATTACCTAAGATGAGTAATTTATTTTGTTGTTCTTGATTACTACCGTGATTGTGTTTGGAATATCCATCAACACTATAGAAAGTACCTGCAAACAACTGAGAGGACCTCACTTCTACCCTGAAGAACATGAAATCTGAAGCATCTGCCTTGATAAATCCCATCAGGAACTCCAGGGGAATGGTATAAAAGAGTTAGACCTCTTTTGTCTAATCTAAAATCAATAGAAAAGTAGGGCTAATCCACAAAAACAATCTTCAAGTTCCAGTTAGAGTGTCTGATGCTACTTTCAAGAGCACATAGTGTTTGCTGAACCTGGAACATACAGCGTTCAGTTCAATTTCTATGCCAATGAAACAAAATAAATTATTTCCAGGGAGAGAATCATAAACAGCGCTAAATTTCACCTTCTCACATATTCTTTCAAGCTACATGCCAGGCAATTTGTCACTCTTGAGATCTCTGGTAGCAAAAAAGTTAATTCTTCAGAAGTGAAACTCTGCAGCTGTTCTTGAAGTAATTGACTGAGATCTGGAAGTGAGTGATTTGTCTTGCCTGGTAAGGGTATCCTTTAGGTTAAAAAGGAAAGTACCAAACATAGTACTTAAGGTCCAGATTTTACTATTTGTTTTTATGAAAGAATTCTCTGAAACATAATACCATAACAAATCAACCGTATTCCTAAAAAGTAAAAATTAATAAACTGAGTCCTTAGTCCAGATTTACCCTGCAAGTGATATGCACCAAGCAAGCAAAGAAATGGTAAAATAACACATTTCATAAAGCACTGCTAATTATGCATGTCAGATTTAATTTAGGGCAATGTAGACCACTGCTGTCAGGGGATGCAGTCAGTTGTCACTTCTACCTCTTTTTCTACCCTTGTCGCATGGATGTCCCTTTGTAGTCAGCGGAGGGAAACAAGCAAAAATATTCTATAGTCTTTTTTAGAAGTTTATACAGGATCAAATTAATTATGTCCCCAGTTCTAGTTAGATGCTTTGTCCATATCTGCAAAGGCAGTGTATGGACACTAATTCAAGCACAGATGTCAATACTGTAGGTGTTAGTATGTCACAAGATGAATTCAAAACTTAGTGTCGTCTATTCGCTAAGTTGATCAAATAAGATCTGACCAGAACTGAAGACACTGTAATTATTTGTTATAAAACTTGATAACATTTCAGCTAATTTTTCATAATGAATGCTAAAATTTGTTTCATATTAGATAGCAAAGATCTTTTTTCTGTTTATTTTCTGTCTGATCAACAAATAAAGTAACATATAAAGGAAATGTTTCAACTCATCTACTAAGAGTTATTCATCAAATGCATATCTATTGAATTTCAATGCAAATTTTGTATTGTCTCATTTTATTAAATGTACTGTATGTGACAATCTAGGACCCAGGTATAAAAAAATGAATATATATATAGGACCCACTCATATAATTTTTTTCATATGAATCATAGAATGAGCTGAGTTGGAAGGGTCCCACAAGGATCATCAAGCCCCACTCCTGTGGGAAGAAGAAATATCTGCAAAGTTCTTTATCTAGTTATAGATTTTTAAAGAGCTCTTAAAAGCACTAGTATGCAATGTGCAGGATTCTAAAAAGAAATCCAGGCACCTGCTCCAATTCAAATCAGTGTGAGTTAAATACTTAAGCAATTTTTAAAATTTTATCAGACATCTATCTAAACCTATAGATTCTTCAAAAGGCTAGTCCTTTCTTATGTACTGCTTATTTATCTAGAGAAAGGGCAATGTCTAGTCCCACAAGCAAAGAAATAACATTCTTACCTTCCTTTACCATCCTTACATCAAATTTTCCTTTATCACTTTTTCCTTCATAATTTGTCCATTTATCTAATTTAGAAATCCCTCAAAATATACCCATTCAGAACCAAGCACAGGGAGAAATGTTTTCCCTTTAGTTTACTGTATATTCACATTAAGAGTATAAAATATTTCTCCTATGCTGTTTGCATAATTGCTTTCTATAATCAAGTGTTGCGGTAGAAAAGTCACTGTTCATTAGAAGCAAATATTATACAGGCATACACATGCACACACATACACACATCTCATTTAAGCATATTAAAGGTGAAGTTAAACCAAGTAAATATCTGCAAGCTGCAGAGGATTTAAGCCAAACTGAGGATGTCTGTTTCTCAAAATTATGTGATGATAGTAGCTTTTAAAACCATCTCTTGGGCATTGTTTTCATGAATACAATTTTGAAGGAATGTATTTAAGTCACATCTTTCCTGAAAACAATTGCTTTTTATTGCTTTTGCCTTAAATATAATAAAAAGAGAACTAGAATATATTGAGAAAGAGAAGTCCCATAATAAGAAAAACAATTTGCAGTATTTTTATACTTGATTTGGGTTTTATTGTCAGAATGGACAATAACGGTTATAAGAATTCTTCATGACATGTATGAATACCATAAATATTGACAAGTTATTTTTGGTTTAACCTAGTAGAATGATCCATAGAGAAAATCTAAATTATTATTGCACATGCATTATTTAAGCAATGATATTTAAAATCTAGTGAAAACCAACTCATTCTGAACTTTAACACTATTAGTGTCAGGGTTTTTTAAAATCAATCCTAGTATGGCAGCATTACATTCAAGGATTTCCAAATGCTGGGCTGTTTCCAACTGTTGCTGCCATACTACAGGATTCAGAGACAATCTTGGACATTATTGCTCACTGACTCTTGCAAAGTTAGGAAAACTTTCTCTAGTTTTTTTTTGTTTGACAGCTACAAGGAAATTCCAGTTCTGAAACATTTAGAGGTTGATTGAGATTAATTATGAAGCCAATGAAGAAAAACGAAGCACTTGCTTGATGTGCTCCTGTTCTTCTTTGCTGCGTAGCAGGTGGACTGCCACATCTCGATCCAGCTGCAATTTTCCAGCTATCATAATCATTTAGACAACTACCAAGCCTGCAATTCACCAATAATTAATGTAACCAAGGCAAAGGCTTTTGGCTGGTTGCTAAACAAAGCCAGCAACTCAGAAACCAGAGACAAAAATGGATGCCCTCTGGCTTGAGTGTTCTTGATATCAGAAGAAGACTCTCTGTATTGAAGGACATACTGTAAATTTTTCTAATTCTTGGAAGTATTTCCTCCTTCATATTAATTTCATTTCTGGCTTATCTTGATTCATCTTTGGACAGTTGATTCAAACAGGCTTTCTATAACAACAGGGAAATAGTTTTGTTGGCATAAAAGATAAGGAATATCCATCATTGCACACACTGAAATGATTTTCCTCTGTGATGATGATATCTCATGGTTCCTTCTAATAATTTTTTAGTTATAGAAAGAGAATCTAATAAACACATCACAAGAGAAGTGAGAACAGATGGAACAGTGAGCCCTTTCTGTTATGAGAGTGACCTGATGATTTCAAAAACCCAGGTAGTATGTCCTGATGACATGAACAGTGGAATAACAAAACATGAAAAAAAAAAAAAAGAACAGAAGTGGTATTTAGACACAGAATATAAACCCAATAAAGAACAACTAGTGTGGACAGTTAAAAGATGAAGAAATTTAAAAAATGTTTTTTATAATCAACTAATACAGAAAAATGATGGACTGCAAAGAACAAAGCCTGGAATTGTTTGTCTTATTTTCTATTTTATTTGCTACTTCTGCTCTTTACAGCTCATGTGTTTTGTTGTCTTATAAAATCCTCTCATGCACTTAAACAAACTGTACTTTATTGTCCTGCAACAGACACTTGGGCTGATGCTATTACTCCAAATGAAATGAATGGCAGAGTTACCATGAGCCCGATGGGAAGAGAACTTATCCTACTCCCATAAAACACGTTGAAAGAGTTAGCACTGAGTCTGATCAATGCCTTTTCAAATCAGAACTTAGTGAACACTCAATAGGTTTCCTGACTTGAGCAGGTTGATAAGTGCAGGTTCTTTTTCATTCACAGAAGTAATACCTGGGCATTTCTCTGGCCTCGTACCCATACAAGTCCTTAGCATTATACATTTCTATATTCTTTACTGTCTCACAGGGTAACTTTTCCTTGGCTGAAGAGAGATATCCTTCACCACTAAAAATATCTTGAGAAAGTAAATACAGAATAAACTTAATCTTCATTAAAGGAAGTGCTGCTGTATCAACAAGATGAAATTTTCCAATGAGGATATAATTCCAAATAAATCTTCAGGCAACATGCTGAACCACAGAAGAGATGCCGATCTCATGATGAGTGGTCAAAGACACAAATGTTCATTCAGTCTTATGTAGTTCCTAGTATTTTACAGTAATTTAGAAATATTACTATTCCAAAGAGAAAAGCAAGATCAATATTGAGCAGGTGATAGCATCCAAGAGCAGAATAGACCCTGCTGAATTTCTGAAAAACTGATTCATTCCATAAGCAGAAAGCTCTAGAGAAATTTGACAAGACTTAAGTTATTTTCTTATATTTATTTACTGCATGCATTGCTATGTACTAAATAGATGTCTTCAAATAGCCACTTGTTTTGGTAGATTTCTAAAGAAATGAATATTGAATTTTATTTAAAATATTAATTAGATTCTTAGTGAACTTCAGAACAAAAATGAGTTCTGTGTAAAACTGGGGAGGAAAATGGATCCCTTTAATATGGAAAATATAATTGTTTATCCATCTATCATTATATATCAAATTCAAAGATAGCGCTGTGGTTCAGAATTTATTAATACGTAGATTAAGTGTTTCTGATTCCTTTCTTTTTCCATTTCTGTGGTTATTTCAGAACTATATGTAGCACAAAGATTTGGGGAGAGTTGTATCAAATATTACTTTCCTTAAATTTCCGAGCCCTCAGATGTTCCTTCCACTACCATTTCAACTCCCTGTTTATCACTTTCTTTTTTCAAATAATTAGGCCTTCAAACAAAATCATCTGTCTTTGTTTTGCAGAGAATTAATTATCTGTTTGGAAGCAAAGAAAAGGTGTACTGAAGTTGTTAAAGCAGCAGGTGATGTTCTACTCACACAAGAATCTTCTTATTTACATACCTGTACCTGTTAACCATCATCATAGAGCACAAGTCTCATGAGGAGTGGCTGAGGGAACTGGAATTGTTTAGCCTGGAGAAAAGGAGGCTCAGGGAAGACCTTATTGCTCTCTACAACTACCCAAAGGGAGTTAGCATCCCTGGAGGTATTTAAAAAACATTGAGATTGTAGATGTGGTGCTTAGGGACATGATTTACTGGTGACCTGGCAATGCTGGGTTGACAGTAGGACTTGGGGATCTGAAAGGTCTCTTGCAACCAAAACAATTCTATGATTTTATTATCATTAACTCAAACACAAATTTGCATACACACACACACACACATATATATATCTATAAAGCATGGAAACTCATCTGGGAATTAGTATTTCTAGAGTTTCTAGTTCTAAAGTTCCCATTTGTTTACTAAGTTGCTTTTAACACATTTTTTTCAGTTGGGTGTTTGAGTACTTAATATATGTGTTAGTACTTACATGTGTATAACAGTGCTAAGCGGTCTTAGGAGTATCATTTCATATCTGCACAGTCCTTTCAACAAGTACAGGATCTCTTCACCATTGTTAAAAGTATGTATAAACAAAAAACCCTGGAGAATTGAAAGCTTCAGAGATTCACGTACTTTTGCCACTTGCAGATGTTTTACCAAAGCACAGTATTTCTACAAGATTCAGTAAAATTCTTCAACTCAAACCATGCACATTTCCAACCAAGCTGGGTTTCCAAGCAGTCTCAGCAGCGCCACGGATATGGGACAATCACTATATAACTATTTTAAAAGTCCAGTTTAATGCAGCAGATTCACTCTGGCAAAAATACTGACTTTTCCATTACAAGATTTTTAGTCAGAAGGGCTTTTTAGCCTTTTTTTTTTCGATAAACTTTTAATATTTTGATTTTTTTTCAAGTGGGTTCAGAAAAGCAAGTAATTTCAAAATTTCTTACAGGAGATAATTCCACTGTTCAAACAGTTCAAAAGAAGGGAGGATGGTAAGCTTATATAAGTTAATGGCTTATGTAAAAGAGAATTTTAACTTAAAATTGCAATATCATCTCTTTGCATTAGCATTACCTTGTCAAAAAGTAGTAAATCTGGGCATGTATGACTTTTTAGGCACAGTATAGAGTTACAGATTTTATATTTCCTCCCTTTAACCAGTTTTATACTAAATTCAGCACTTAGAAGCTTATCTGTTGGGCTTTATTGGAGTTCTTTCTGAATTGCACAAGTGAAGTGACAGATATAATTAAGCTTGTCTTCTGAGGAAAGGATAAAGAATTACTGAGAGACTAGGTGTGGTTTATTGTCCACCATTAGAGCTCTGTGATCAGATTCAGAAACAAACAACAATATCTAAAGTTAACCCGCACACCTCCACACTTTGTGACTTTCTACAGATTAGATTCTCCAGCTTTATTCCACTTGCGCATTAACATCACCTAGATCAAATGGCAACAAAGGTGGACTCAAAATATCAATCAGGTCTCTCCTCACATCCAGGCAGTTGCACATGTCATGGTGTAATCAAATCAAGGGACACTACAAAGCAATTTCTGCTGAAGGCTTTGCCCACAGCACTAATGAGACAGAATTTATGGGGGGTGGGGGGCACACAAAGATTATTTCCTTCAGACAGGTGGATGATGGACACATACTGCTGGACTTGGTTTTGTTTGTCCCAATTCCACCCCAAATAAACTCAGCAGCTTGCAACATATCAGTAGTTTGCTTATTACTCTCTACTTGGAGAGCTCTGTGATATGGCAATTCTAATACAGAGAACCCAAGGCAGAGGACAATGCTCAGCGGATTTATTCTCATGGCAGTACACCCCAAAATGCCTCTCCAGCCCATAGCCTTCTCAGAGCAGTAGTGCTGTGCCTGCCCTGGAAATAATCCAAAAGTTACAGTATTTTCTCTTTTTATAGGAGGTGATTCATCATAGCTGTCCAATTGTTTTTTCAACTAGGACTGAAATTCATTATGTATTTTTTTTCCTTTTGGCTTACAGCCCTTTGTAAGAGGACATTGATATGTTGAATAGTTAAACTCTCAAGAACATTGATGTATTTGGTCCTTTGTATCTTTGTTTTACTAATATAGGTGACTGCCTAATCCCTTGTGGCCTGAAAAGGCCCCATTGTGCCTTCAGTGTTCAAAAATAGCATGACAAAAGGAACAGAAGTCATATAACTATAGGAAACTGCCATTGTAGCAACAGCAATGCTTTCTGCTCCTGTCCAAGTCTAAGGTAAAGAGGTCCAACTGGACCCATGTCTGGTACTGGAGAAGAGAGACTTGGAGCTCACAGGCAGTGGTTGAGCCAGCCCAAGTTAGACCACTTGTGCCAGCAGGCAAAAATAAAAGTCTGTTTTCAGAAATGTTGCTCAGCACTAACTCAAAGCTTGGGAAAAATAGGAAATACGAGTAACTCAGAGTGAGTTTTTATTCTCATATGTCTCTGCAGCTTCTGGTAGAAACAGAATGGCCTGAACATAAAATTCAACATAATTTCTATCAAGAAACCAAAATGTTACATTTGACAGAAGAAGGTCCAATTTTTTTTCCTGGGAAACTTCTTTTTGCTTGAGTTTCTCATACTCTTAGAATGGTCTATATGTTATCTTTCTTTATTCCAGAAAGAAAAACTTACTGGAAATATCATTATTTCCCCCAAACTGGAAATTCTGAGCTACCAACTGCTAGATAACTACTGTCTTACAATAGGTTAGTGGACAAAACACTACCCAAGTGCTATGTAAGAAACACATATTCATATAACTAATCTGTGAAATTATAAATAAATTTGTTTGTTTTTTTATTTTTTTTTTTTAATTTGGATCCTGTTTTGTTTTTAATTGGGGCACTACTGAGGAGTCTTTTCAAAAACAATGTTGGAAAAAAACTGTTAGGAAGTAGCTATTACAAAGGATTGTTGTCTTCAGGCAGGATTAAATATGTCATTGCCCTTGTAATAAGAGTATATCCCCAGTGTCTTGGCCAAATTCCAATCTGAGAAATTGCATTCTGCCTACCTAAATTTCCTCAGCAGTTGGAATGGATATCATATTAAGCAATATCACCCATTGTTAGGGATCTGGTAAATAATGTTGTCTTTTTCCTTTTGGGAAAGCAATGCTCAGTGTTCCTCAACAGTGTTACCAGCTGACCTTGAGAGATGCTAGGCACTGGAGCTAAAGGGGAATGACAAGCACTGAATTCATCCCTGCAAAGGTTCAACATTTACTGAATCAGACCCCTGAAGCAATTATTGTTTGTGTCAGTGAAGGCTGCATGTCATCTTCCATAGAAGAAATGAAGTTACTCTTGTTAACATGGTGTCCTGTTTTTGTTGGGACAGAATCCTAGGCCAGCCATGGGCTGCAGGCCATTAGCAGTTTGGAGTCAGCCAGGACAGCTGTGACCTGACTTGACTACAGGTGTACCCCATACCATGAACACCATGCTCATTATAAAGGGGGAAGTTTGGTGAGGTTGATTACTTTCGTGCTCCCAAGGACTGTTTTCCTGTTTGTTATGACAGTTGTGCATTCCCTGGACTGAATATAAATTTGTATACTTTATTGGTGTTAGTTATTGGCTGGTATCACAGGTATTGGCATTGGTATCACTTTTGTTGCTTTGTTAAATCTGTTTTCATTTCAACCCATGGATATCCTCTCCTTTTCCCAGACCCCCCTTGTTTGCTGGGGGAGGGAGGGGGGCAGTTATGAGGTGATAGAGCAGCTGGTATAGTTTAGCCTTGAGCATAGACATATGGGTTATATACAATTACAGAGGACTGTGTTGGTCCTCTGTCCTCAAGTTGTTAAGGCCCACTAGCCAGCAAAAGAAATAAGGAATTTAAACAGCAGCCTTCACTGGATGCTCAGCTGATAGATACACATAGCAAATGAGAATTCTATGAATAAACTGTTATGCCCATGGAAGACAGTGTGCATTAGTAACCCATGACATGGAACACTGTGCCACTCACTTGGAATTAATTTGCAGAAATATCAATCAGATGTCACCTTACAGTGTTGCATATATATTCATTTATTATTCAGTCTTATGTATCTCACACACACAAACAATTTTTCTGTTTTTCATCCTTATGAACCACATAAAATCAGTTCCTTCCTTTCCTTGGAAAAAGGACATCGAAAGGGTAAAGAAACAAAATAAGGTTCTTATCAAGTGTTTTTTATCTTTGAATGCAGGTGCCTGAAGGATGTTGCACAGGTGGAGACACCAAATGATTGGAGGAGGCTTTTGTCTCCTTCGTGGGCTAAATAAGGGAGTCAGTCACCAAATATAACACATGGATACCAGGCAGATAAAACAGTGACCACATGTGAAGGATCAATGCCTCCACACAGATTCCCAGGTGCTGGATCACCTGTTAATAGCTGCTAGTATGGTTCAGGCAAATCCATATTAACAGGTTTAGCATCAGGTCATAAAAACAAATACAGATCCTTCAGTAACATTTCAGAGAACTCCTCACTATGCCTACCACACCTCTCTAACTTTCTACTACCTCTTTCTGCCTGTCTTTTGCTGGCTCGGCTCCACCACAAATCCTTGTGCCTTCTCAGAAGTTCTCCCAAGGTAGATACTCAGAGAAGTTACAGTCTATATATTTAACTTATTTCTTCTGTGGAAACTTCCTTATACTGCTAGTGATTGCTCCTGGCTAGGATATCTACGAATTCTCTCTAAGAGAGAACAGAAGACAAGTTCACTGACCACATTCTACTCTGTCATACCACAGGCTTCTCCCTCACTGACATACAAGGCGACAGCAGACTTGACATTTTCCAGTTCCTGCAGAGACAGGATGAATTTCTCCTCACCTGATTACAGACACCAAGTAGATGGATGTCTAATAAATGCTCCTCATTCCAGACTACTTGATAGTAGGAAAGAGTATGAAATAAAAAATCCACTGAACAGATGGTAACCCTTTAATTGCAGCATACAAAAAAAAAAAACAACAACAAAAAACCAAAACAACTGAGTGAGGTGAAAAAAATAGATTTATAGTCTCGCTGGTTTTTTAAAAGTTGGGAAAAGTGTCACTTTATTTAGAATCCAAACCCTAAAGTTTTGGAACTTTACATGGACTGGAACATTCATACATGATTAATTTGAACAGACTGAAATAGTATGTGCTAATATTTAAATGAAATAGATTTATTTTCAAAGAATTTTCTAAAATGAAAGTCTAAGCTAAAGAAAATAATTAAACCAAAGATACCAAAGCTAAGAAAATGAAAACTTTATTTATAAGACGCTAGAAAGGTGGGGAAAATATTGAATACTCTAGTGTTTTTAAAAATCACACTTTAACCTTCAAAATGTTAAACTAAACTCACTGAAATTTGGTATTAAAGTTTGCTTGTAGAGGCAGATAGTGTAATTTTATAGTATTGAAATTTATTTTCTTCATTTTAGAGATGATTCAATGCATTCTTATACCTAAAGATGGGCAGAATATAAAGCTGATATGATAAGAACACATGATTTAGCAGTTTAGACTTATGTAAGTCTTGCTGATATGATAGAATCTTCTCTTTTATGTCATATTAGTATCTTACTTCTGGTAGATGGATGGCATAGTGGGGAGGCAACCAAGTAAAAGAAGAGCAATGTAACTTGCATAGCTTGAAAAGAACATCAAAAAATATAGAATTGGGAGCAGAATGAAGGAAGAATATTTGTAACCCAAGGTAATATTTAACATTGAATTGTCAACCTTCACCTTTTTGTAGTATACAATGATGCAATAAAACAGAGCTTCACCCATAATCCCAAGGAATATGGAGAATCAGAAAATTAATGAATAGCTTAAAGAGAAATATAAAGGGCAGAAACCTATAATATTCCGAAGCAGATACTCTCAGTGCATGATTGCTACATATATAAACTGGAGCTCACTCTCTTCCCTCTCCGTGGCTTTTAGGAAGATGTTGTGTGATGTCCTAGTTTCTTCTAGAGGGGGAAAAAGTAATTTAATATAAAACCACAAATCCTGTGCTAACATACATGGATACATCCAACTGACAATCACACAGACTAAGCCTGACTTTCAGAAATTAGTAAAAGACTTCGTTGATCCTGTAAGAATATTGCTCAGGTTGAAACCTTTATTTAGCCAGTTTTGATGAAAAAAGCAACTCTGAGTTTTTGATAAACTTTATTGCATAGCTTTATGAATTCTCGGTGTGCTTAATTCTTTAGTGGCTGTTCACAGTCTACTCAGTCATGAAGATCCTCTCATGCTGCTAGAAGCTGAATGCTAAAGTTCAATGAAGACATTTGCTCAGCAGCTGGACAACAACATTTTGATAATGAGACTGAGTCTGAAATTACATACCAAAATAGGCTATATAAAAAGAAAATCTCTGCCCTCAATGGCAAAAATGGATCCAACAATTATTTATTTCAGTGCCAAAAAGGCAGTAGCTGAACATGAAAAACAATAGTAACTCATTCATAGCCCATTTAGATAGTCCATTTGTATTTGAGACCACTAGAAGTCATATAGTTCAGAGGACATGTCTACAAAAACACATCTATTAGATCCTTGGCAAGAACAACACAACTTTAGAAATAAAACATCAGCTTCAAAAATTTAATTTCATTTTTTAATTGTTTTCCTCACACATAAAATCACAGAATCACAGAATGGTAGATGTTGGAAGGGCTCTCTGGAGATCATCTAGTTCAACCCCCCGCTAAAGCAGGCTCACCTAGATTAGGCTGTGTAGGAATGCATCCAGAAAGGTTTTGAAAGTCTCCAGAGAAGGAGACTTCACAACCTCTCTGGGCAGCCTGTTCCAGGGCTCTTTCATCCTCAAAGAAAAATTATTCCTTATGTTTGGGTGGAATTTTCTGTGTTTTAGTTTGTGTCCATTTCCCCTTCTCCTATCAGTGGGAACCACTGAAAAGAGGCTGACCCAATCCACTTGACACCTGCCATTTAGATATTTATAAGCATCAATAAGATCCCGTCTCAGTCTTCTCTTCAGCTGGCTAAAGAGCCTGAGATCTCTCAGCCTTTCCTTGCAAGAGATGCTCCAGTCCCCTCATCATCTTTGTAACACTCTGTTATGCTCTATCCAGTAGTTCCTTGTCTTATTGAACTGAGGAGCCCAGAACTGGACCCAATACTCCAGATGTGGCTTCAGTAGGGCAGAATTAGAGGGGCAGGAGAACCTCCCTTGGCCAACTGATCACAGTCTTCTTAGCACCCCAGGATACCATTGGCCTTCTCAACCACAAGAGCACACTTCTTGTCCACAAGGACTCCCAGGTTCTTCTCTGTGGAGCTGTTTTCCAGCAGGTCAACCTCTAACCTGTACTGGTGTATGAGGTTATTCCTTCCCAGATGCAAGACTCTACACTAGCCTTTGTTGACATTCATGAGGTTCCTCTCCATCCAAGTCTCCAGCATCTCCAGGTCTTGCTGAATGGCAGCACAGGCTTTTGGTGTGCTAGCCGCTCCCACTAATTATATATCATCAGCAAACTTGCTGAGGGATACACTCTGTCCCTTCATCCAGGTCACTGATGATGTTGAACAAGATTCAACCCAGTACTGGCCCCTGGGGATCACTGCTAGCTACAGGACTTCTACTAGACTCTGCAACACTGATCATAACCCTCTGAGCTCTGTCATCCAGCTAGTTATCAATCCGCCTCACTGTCCACTAATCTAGTTAGCTCTCCTGAAGTCCGGGGTTGCTATCCTTCTTACTGATATTTCCTTCTGTGATCCTCAACTCCGCCATCTCAGGGTCACTGCAGCCAAGGCTGCCTCCATCCTTCACATCTCCAACCAGACCTTCTTTGTTCATTAACACAGGGTCCAGCACCACACCCCTCCTCATTGTTTCTTCCACCGCCTCTGTCAGAAAGTTATTGTCAATGGACTGCAGTAAACTCCTGCACTCTTCATGCCTAACTGTGTTGACTTTCCAGCAAATATCAGGGTGATTGAAGTCCCTCATGAGAATCAGGACATGTTATCATGAGGCTACTTTCGGATGTTTGTAGAAGGCCTCATGGACTTCCTCTTCCTGATTGGGTGGCCTGTAGAAAATATCCACTACAGTGTCACCCATATTAACCTGTCCCTTAATTCTTACCCATAAGATTTCAACACATTCTTCATCCATCCCTAGGCAGAGTTCAATATATTCCAGCTACTCCCTCACATAAAAAGCAATTCCACCACCATGACAGCATTCGAGTCATGTGAGCCATCCCACCACGTCTCATGGCCCTGTGACTGCACCCACAACTCTAGTTCTTCCTGTTTATTCCCCATGCTGCATGCACTGGTATACAGGCATTTCAGAGGGATAATCAAATAAGAAAGCTTCCCTGGAGGGGTCCAAGAGGATCTGCCATAGTCACACACACCTCTGAGGTGATTGTCCTTCCTTCTGGCTTTCATCTTGGAAGGCAGCTAAGGAACGTTTTTCACTGCTTTTATTGGGCTGGCTTATTCCCCAGTTGGATGTCATCTTGGACCCTGCACTCCAAGTCCTTCAGTTTAAAACCCACCTCACCAAGCTGACCAGCCAGCTGCCAAAGATTCCCTTGGCTCTTTGAGACAGGTGTGTTCCATCCCTCCTTAACAGTTTATTTTCATCAAAGAATGTTTCATTTTCATAAAACCCAAAACCCTCATGATGGCACCAGCCATGTAGCCAGGAGTTGATATTCAGATTGTCTTTTTCTGGCTGCCTCTTTCCTCTAGCTGGTAAAATGGAGGAAAAGACAACTTGTGTACCAATGTTTTTCACTTGCACTCCTAGGGCTTTATACTCTTCTTTGACTCTGCCCTGGTTTGCAATCAAAGTTTCATTTGCGCCCACGTGGAAAAGTAACAGTGGGTAATAGCTGGTACTTTTGACAAGTTGTGGCACCCTCTTGGCAATGTCTTGGATCTTAGCTCTCAGGAGGCAGCATACCACTCATGACTCCCTGTCAAGTCAGCAGGAAGTTGGATCATGAACATATATGGCATAAAAACAATCGCTATGACATTATTTGCGTTCAGTAACTGCTCCTTTTTCACCCTTGTTATTCCTGTCATAGCTATGTCACCTGGATGGACTAGAAAAGAGAACAAACCAACCCTACTGAAACAAAACCAGCAGCCATGTATTTGCCAAATACAAATGCTTGTAGCCTACAAGATAGAAGCAGTAATTCATGCAGGAAAGTGTGAGGCTAAATAATATAATTGCTATATTATAATATATAGGTCTTCATTGTGGCATGACAGCCTATGTGGAGTCTCAACCACACAGCAGGACTAATTAAGAAAGCAGATGAAACCAGTGCTAGCAAAAATTGCAATAAAGGCATCACTTTTTTTTTCCACCCGCCTTTTCTTCTAGCCAATGAGAAGAGATAAATTCACAGTGTGTTCCACATTAGCCCATACGTGCATGCTAAGAGAAAATTCACTGCCATTACTGCATAGTGGGGGTGCATCCATGGCTACAAGTCAGGATTTGAGTGCTCATCATTAATTATATAATTCTCATCCAACAGCTGTGTGGAGCTGTATCATCAAGATTTCATTGATAAGGTGAAATTTACCTCTGTAGGCAAAACTGGAACACAGATCATACAACACAAGAATCTTACTTATGCCTTCAGAATTTAGATTCAGTAAATGTACTCTTAAATCTTCATTATGTGACTATTCTGTAATCAGTGTAATTTAGGGGCTTGAATCTGCATTTTTTTCTGTATTGAGCTTAACCAGTGGGAGATATAGGTGCAAATGGAGGAAAAGTTTTTCTTAAAAACGGTATATCTAGGATTCATTTCACCAAACTCTAAAGGTTTTTAACAGTTAAGTACTTTGGGTGGGATTTATCGCTGCATGCTAGACAGTAAAAGGCAGGTAAAACCAACCTCTTAGTAAAAGTGCCCATTTCTCTTCAGTTGCTTTGATGGACCCTGCAATGACCAGCTCAAATGGACATGTCTGGCACTAGTGATGGCTGTAGTTGGCTGAGGTGACTAAGAAGGTAAGGCTTTCACTACCACAAGTAAAGACAAACACCTTCAGATACTCCTCCTTATTTTGGACTCCTCTCAGAATGACATGAGAAAATTATCTCACAAATACCCTATTTCTTTCCATTATACATTTAAACAAGGGTATCCAGAGACAATTGAATCCTTCAATAGTATCTGAGATATCTGCATGGATCTGGCAGATAGGATACATGACTTGTAGGAGAACTGTGCACACCTANCATTCTTCATCCATCCCTAGGCAGAGTTCAATATATTCCAGCTACTCCCTCACATAAAAAGCAATTCCACCACCATGACAGCATTCGAGTCATGTGAGCCATCCCACCACGTCTCATGGCCCTGTGACTGCACCCACAACTCTAGTTCTTCCTGTTTATTCCCCATGCTGCATGCACTGGTATACAGGCATTTCAGAGGGATAATCAAATAAGAAAGCTTCCCTGGAGGGGTCCAAGAGGATCTGCCATAGTCACACACACCTCTGAGGTGATTGTCCTTCCTTCTGGCTTTCATCTTGGAAGGCAGCTAAGGAACGTTTTTCACTGCTTTTATTGGGCTGGCTTATTCCCCAGTTGGATGTCATCTTGGACCCTGCACTCCAAGTCCTTCAGTTTAAAACCCACCTCACCAAGCTGACCAGCCAGCTGCCAAAGATTCCCTTGGCTCTTTGAGACAGGTGTGTTCCATCCCTCCTTAACAGTTTATTTTCATCAAAGAATGTTTCATTTTCATAAAACCCAAAACCCTCATGATGGCACCAGCCATGTAGCCAGGAGTTGATATTCAGATTGTCTTTTTCTGGCTGCCTCTTTCCTCTAGCTGGTAAAATGGAGGAAAAGACAACTTGTGTACCAATGTTTTTCACTTGCACTCCTAGGGCTTTATACTCTTCTTTGACTCTGCCCTGGTTTGCAATCAAAGTTTCATTTGCGCCCACGTGGAAAAGTAACAGTGGGTAATAGCTGGTACTTTTGACAAGTTGTGGCACCCTCTTGGCAATGTCTTGGATCTTAGCTCTCAGGAGGCAGCATACCACTCATGACTCCCTGTCAAGTCAGCAGGAAGTTGGATCATGAACATATATGGCATAAAAACAATCGCTATGACATTATTTGCGTTCAGTAACTGCTCCTTTTTCACCCTTGTTATTCCTGTCATAGCTATGTCACCTGGATGGACTAGAAAAGAGAACAAACCAACCCTACTGAAACAAAACCAGCAGCCATGTATTTGCCAAATACAAATGCTTGTAGCCTACAAGATAGAAGCAGTAATTCATGCAGGAAAGTGTGAGGCTAAATAATATAATTGCTATATTATAATATATAGGTCTTCATTGTGGCATGACAGCCTATGTGGAGTCTCAACCACACAGCAGGACTAATTAAGAAAGCAGATGAAACCAGTGCTAGCAAAAATTGCAATAAAGGCATCACTTTTTTTTTCCACCCGCCTTTTCTTCTAGCCAATGAGAAGAGATAAATTCACAGTGTGTTCCACATTAGCCCATACGTGCATGCTAAGAGAAAATTCACTCCCATTACTGCATAGTGGGGGTGCATCCATGGCTACAAGTCAGGATTTGAGTGCTCATCATTAATTATATAATTCTCATCCAACAGCTGTGTGGAGCTGTATCATCAAGATTTCATTGATAAGGTGAAATTTACCTCTGTAGGCAAAACTGGAACACAGATCATACAACACAAGAATCTTACTTATGCCTTCAGAATTTAGATTCAGTAAATGTACTCTTAAATCTTCATTATGTGACTATTCTGTAATCAGTGTAATTTAGGGGCTTGAATCTGCATTTTTTTCTGTATTGAGCTTAACCAGTGGGAGATGTAGGTGCAAATGGAGGAAAAGTTTTTTCTTAAAAACGGTATATCTAGGATTCATTTCACCAAACTCTAAAGGTTTTTAAAAGTTAAGTACTTTGGGTGGGATTTATTGCTGCATGCTAGACAGTAAAAGGCAGGTAAAACCAACCTCTTTGTAAAAGTGCCCATTTCTCTTCAGTTGCTGTTGATGGACCTGCAATGACCAGCTCAAATGGACATGCCTGGCACTAGTGATGGCTGTATTTGGTTGAGGTGACTAAGAAGGTGAGGCTTTCACTACCACAAGTAAAGAGAAACACCTTCAGATACTCCTCCTTGTTTTGGACTCCTCTCAGAATGACATGAGAAAATTATCTCACAAATACCCTATTTCTTTCCATTATACATTTAAACAAGGGTATCCAGAGACAATTGAATCCTTCAATAGTATCTGAGATATCTGCATGGATCTGGCAGATAGGATACATGACTTGTAGGAGAACTGTGCACACCTAGAACAGCAGCTGGAATTGAGGCAGAGAACCTCAATTGTCACTAGATGCCTATGTTTAAGGAACAGGCTGCCCAGTGAAGTGGTTGACTCATCCNCCCTATTTCTTTCCATTATACATTTAAACAAGTGTATCCAGAGACAATTGAATCCTTCAACAGTATCTGAGATATCTGCATGGATCTGACAGATAGGATACATGACTTGTAGGAGACCTGTGCACTAGATGTCACTATGTTTAAGGAATAGGCTGCCCAGTGAAGTGGTTGAGTCACCACCCCTGGAGGTGTTTAGAAGAGCTGTAGATGTGGAATAAGGACATCGTTTAGTGGTAGACTTGACAGTGTTAGGTTTATGATTGGACTCAAGGATTTTAAAGATCTTTCCCAGCCTGATTCTATGATTCTAAGTGTATCTAGCTCTTAAAGAGGTGACTTTTCTTATATGTATACATGATTTAAAATGTCACTAACACTGCATTACTTCCTCAAGTTTTATTTAAGGCAAACATGCTCATTGATGGTATTTCAAAAGCACTTACAAAGTCTTTCTTAAAGAAGTACAATCTGAAACTTGCATCCATATTCATCAACACGATTTTGCATTTTTATAACTAAGTATAACCCAGTAAAATATTACCAGCAGTATTAAAAATGTGCTTTATTGTTCTGATGTTTACCAGTGAAAAGTACCACCATGAAGGCTTGGGCACAGAAAGCACAGCCAGGTAGTCAACCTGTCCCATGAAAAGAGTCTGAAAGCCAGGACCTTCTGCTTTTCTTATGTCCAGTCCTGCCCAGATTGTTTCTGGGTTTAGGAGTCAACATTTAGGTGTGTTTCTAGGGTTAGGAGCCAACATTTGGGTGGCTCCATGTGGATTAGTAAGAAAGACATGCAAGGCCCTATGTGCAGCAGCATTGAGTGCGCCATCAGCAAG
>VWZO01019648.1:97548-129572 GCA_013396975.1 Bucco capensis | reverse complement strand
CTGATCTAGTTGGGGATGTCCCTGCCCAGTGCAGGGGGGTTGGACTAGATGACCTCCAGAGGTCCCTTCCAACCCTAACCATTCTATGATTCTATGATTCTATGCTCCACCCTGCATATCTCTTTTCCCAGTTGCCTGCCTGCGCACTGCTGTTGCATACTGCTGGGTTGCTTTCCTCTTCCATCTCCTAGCAGACCTTTTGCTGCAGGCTCTTTTTTTTCCAGCTGGTCCTCAGAAAAGGATAAGTTTTTAAACTGCTATGGCCTTTATAAATTCTGTCATATAGCATCCAACACTAGAATGAATTTCAAATGACAGAATAAGATCTAGAAAACAGGATGTATAGTGATAAACCACAAAAGGTATTCTAAGAAGCGGAAGAAATGTGTAGGAAAAGGCACAGTAGGTAGGTACAGTTCTACTTAACTGAAGCTGCATCAACTAACTTTCATTGAAGACCTTGACATCTGCAATTAATCTTCAGTTGTTTACTAGGTGACTCTGAAATATAGGACTGGACTTAAACTAAACCACTAACACCTATGGTCATAGCATGACAAAGATTCTTCCAAGTGCTTTTTTCTTTAAGCTAGTCACTCTCACCTTCCGTTGATGGGTAGCTGAGGACATTCAACAACCTTAACAGTGAGTTCAAAAGCTTTAAAGTTTTTCATGTCCTTTCAAAAGTAAAATGTCACATCTATTTATCATTAAAAAAGAAAAATTTGTCTGTTGGTGAGATCAATTCTCTGACAACAGCTGGAACTCAGAAAGCAAAAAAAAAGACCTAGCTAAACAAGTAGAGCTAAAATGTAAATATAAGGTACATTAATAAGAACAAATAAATGAGGCCAAAATCCATTTATATCAAGAAAAGACAACTGAGTCACCCCAAGGAGCATATTTGACACATATATTTTTGTTATATTTCATTAAAATGTAAAATACTCTATTTTATAGAAATGTAGCAAAAAGTAATATATCTAGGTGGGTCAGACTTCACATACAACATGATTCATTAACACTCATAAAAAATGCCTATCTTGTTTGAAACTTTGATTATTTAGTTCATTACAATACTATACTAATGATTAATCTTAGCAACTATTTAATAAATAGATTCTGAAAAATGAGAAAACAGTATATTCCTATTGAACAGTGTTTTGTTCCCTACAAATTTGATTAAACTAATACACAGTATACACATAATGAAGACATTAATTACAAACAGCCTGAAAATATTCATACTCAAAAATCTATTTTTGGTAAACAGAAGAGTTGTTTTTTTTTCTCCTCTAGCTGCCTGTAGTGAGTTGACCCTGGCTGAATGCCAAGTACCCACCAAAGGCACTCCATCACTTTACATCCTCAGCTGGACAGGGGAAAGAAAATATAGCAAAAGGTTTGTAGGTTGAGATACGGACAGGGAGAGAGATCACTCACCAATTACCATCACAGACAAACAGAACTGACTTAGGGAAATTAGTTTAATTTATTAACAATCAAATCAGAGTAGGATAATGAGATATATCCTAAAACATATTCCCCTTAACCTTCCCTTCTTCTCAGACTTAACTTCATTCCTGATTTTCTCTACCTCCTCCTCATCAGAATCACACGGGGGGCAGGGAATGGGAATTGCAGTCAGTTCATCATGTCTCTGCCACTCCTTCCTCCTCACGGAAGGACTCTTCACACTCCTGACACTCTTCCTCTGCTCCAGCATGGGGTTTCTCCCATGGGAGACAGTCCTCCATGAACTTATCCAGCATAAGTCCTTCCCACAGGCTACTGTTCTTCATGAACTGCTCCAGAGTGGATCCTTTCCACAGGATGTAGTCCTTCAGGAACAGACTGCTCGAGTGTAGGTGTCCCACAGCATCATAAGCCCTGCCAGCAAACTTGCTCTCTCATGGATTCCTCTCTCTCCATGGGTCCACAGGTCCTGCCAGGAGCCTGCTCCAGTGTGAGCTTTCCACAGGGTCACAGCCTCTTTCAGGCATCCACTTGCGCTGGCATGGGGTCCTCCATGGGCTGTATGTAGGTGGATATCTGCTGCACCATTAAACTGCATGGGCTGGAGGGGGAAAAGCCTGCCTCGCCATGGTCTTCAACACAGGCTTCAGGAATATCTCAGCTCTGGCACCTGGGCCACTTCCTTCCCCTTCTCCTTCACTGACCTGAATAACTGCCTTCATGTCTGCAGAGTTGTTTCTGTCACATATTCTTACTCCTCTCTCCAGCTGTGTGTTGTTGCACAGGTTGGTTCTGCCCCACTCCCTTCTTTAGTATGTTAGAGGAGGAGTTATCACTGTCACTGATCGGCTTGGCCTTGGCCAGCAGCAGGTCTGTCTTGGAGCCAGCTGGCATTGGCTTTGTCGGACATAAGGGAAACTTCTATCAGCTTCTCACAGAAGCTACTCCTGCACCCCTCTCTCCTCCCAGCTACAAAATCCTGCTCTGAAAAACAAATATAGTGCCAGATTAGTATGACTTCATGGAAGCAGAACAATCACGGGGTAATTTTAAGTTAACATTTATATAAATTTAAATTAATGTATCTCAGGACAATGTTTCCTGAATTAAGATGAAGATGACTGTCATCCCTGTGTAGAGATCAGCACAATCTATGGAGCTGGAGAGCCTCACTATTAACAATTGTATTTCCAACAGCACTGTAATGTTCTCAGATTATTCTTCACTTTTATTGTTAAAAATATTCTTGCCAATAATTCTTTACCTTTAGTGAGAGTGCATATTTCTTCTCCTAAGAAAATATAATTTGTTGAAATATTCAGCATGTTTGTGTGTACAACAATAATAGATCTGTAAGATGATCTGAAGGGGGCTGGTAAATATAAGGAAGATCCAGGTACATTTCAGACAAAGAGATTAGAAACTTAGTGTCCCAGGCATGTCACCACTTATAAGTCAGGATTTAATGATGTCATAAGGTAGAAAGTTCAGGGTGCATTAGTCTGCAAAAATGCCTTATGCTTACCAAAGAAACCCTATTTTTTCTCACTGTCAGGTACAGAGAGTCTTAAATAACTATAAAGTTATATAATATTATTCAGATTGTATTCATGACTCATCACATTCACATTCTACCCATTTCACACAGTTACTAGAAAGTTAACTTAGTTCTAATGAGTTTCCTGGAAAATGTTGTGTGATATGTAATACCTCCAAGCTCCAACATTATATAAGCATAGTCACCAAGAGTGTTTTGCTGAGGATGGTGACCCAATTAGAAATTTGCATGAAGAAAGAGATAAAACCTGTAAAAATTAAGGTTCTTTCTTACCACACTTTTATTGACAGAAAAAGCATAAGATCCGATACTATCAGTCAAATTTGCAGCAATTTGAACTCCGTAGTAGCAAAGATAAGCTAAATAAATCAAATGTCATGAAGTGTTTTCATACTTCACTAAAGTATGGGATTTCTTCTTTAACAAGATGATTCTATACCAATAAGAAATTTTGTGCCAAAACAGAATCTCAGCCTTACTCAGCACTGTAGCTCTAGTGGAGGAGTTCCAGAAAGCTTTCAAGAATCAGACAAAATAAACTCAATGTGTTCAAGCCAAGACTATGTCAATAAGAATTCCTCAAAAACACTGAGGTTCATCTCTGCCAAATGCCTGAAACTTGAGTATAGGGAGGAAGTAGGGAAGAGTAACAGTGGCAATTTCTGTATGCCAACGCTACCAGCAATGCTCAAGTTTCTCTGCTGCTTGCAAACAAGGAAGAGCCATTGTGTTCAGGATCATATAAGAAGGCTTCGGAAGCCTGTTTGGGATCAAGAGGAAAGCTATAATTTATACTGCAGGCTTAGTCCTGGTTTGACCCGTCCAGTTCAATAAGGTTGTCAAGAAACTAGAGAGGGTCTATGCAGGGCTGACAAGTAGTTAGGTCCTTCCAGCACAAGAAGAGGACTTGTTAAGCCTTGTGAGGAGGAGGACAAGGCTAGAAATTGTGTTGCCCTCTGAATCCATTTCTGGTTCCTGAAAAAGATCGCAAGAAATTTAGAAGAAAGGAACACCCATGGAAGTTTAACTAGATATTACCCTGGGCTTACAACCTATTCTCTGAGCCAATTTTGATCAAAATTTTCAAAATAATATTTTTAAGAAGTAAAAAGGTGTTTTTTGGGGGTGCTCTTTGTCTTAATTTTCCTTTGCTGGTGGACTGTGAGCAATACCTGTGCTTTTGAACATAAGAATACTACAATTTATGTACTTCAAACTTTGAAGAGAGATGTTCTATGAAGTTCCAGGAAGATACTTACATTCACTATAATAGCTGGGAAGAGGTTGTTCCCCACTACAACTACCTTCTCCCTCTTTTGTGTTTGGGTTTTTTGGTGTCCTATCTCAGCTGAGGAAAATAGTGTGACAAGCAAAGGGGAGAGATTCTACATGAGCATTATGTTGATTCAAGTAGCTTCAGCAAACCAGGATATGACAATATTCCCCGTATTCCATTTAATTACATAATGAAGAGTCAATGATTGAGATTGATGCTAAAAGTTTTCAAATGATAACTGTTAACAGCAGTGACAAAGACACTGCTGGCAAGACAAATGTAAATGCTTGCCACTTTCTCTCTTCAACTGGTTTAAGACTCAAGAATGCAGCTGACTGATCACCTGTGATTGTAGATTTCTGTTGTGGCACAATGTGTGCTTCAGATTAATCAAAAAACTGTGATATCCGAGTAGCTAATCTAAAATCTAAGTGTCAGCCTTTGGTGAATGTGAGTTCAGGAATCTTCACTAACTTTAAACATACATTTGAAGAAAAAGATGGCTAGTGAGAAAAGAGGAAATTTGATGTAATGTCAATGAATCTTTTAAAGAATATAATGAGATGACATCATATTGTGGTGCACAAAGTTCATAGTAATGTTTCAATTATAAGCCTTCTCTTTAAGTATATTATGATCCAATTGTGAAATGATTCAATTAAACAATGGCATTACACTCTCATTGCTTTATTTGCAGTTCCAAACATGGAGAATTCTTCAAGGATATGACATGGAAATATATTCATCTTCCTTTCAAACCCAAAAACCTTTCCTATTGAGGCTTTCACTGAAAGGGAAAAGAAAAAAAAACATATTCCACCCAAAAAAGTGGAATTCTGGTGACTGTATTTCCAAAGTTCTACTGTCAATAGCAGCCTGAAATACTAGTTGGCTGAGATTCCTTTGCCCAAAGAGTACTACATTTTTTATTATACTTTGCTGAGCCATTGAAAAAAAAAGAATCCCACTCCTCAGAACGAAGGAGAGAGTGAGGTTTAGTAAGACATCCATTAAGGCTTTTAAAGAGAAGGCAGCCAATGCAAAGAAAAGAAGGAGATGCAATGCTGGTCCTCAAGTGACTGAGCTGATAAACCCACAGAAGTAGCTAATGTGTATTTGGTGAAGATAAGTATTTGCCTGTGAAAGATGAGTGAGAAAAGCAAAGTGATTTATAGCAGGGCATCAGCAGGAGAATTCGAGTGTTATATGTTAAAGGGAGAAGAAACAGCCTTGCTTATCCTTTGTCTCGTTTTCAGCAGGATAACAATTGGACCAGTGAACCAACCTTACTAGTCACTAAGAGCAGGAATTGCTTTGCCTGAATTTATCTGCCTAGAAGTTAAATGACCAATTCAAATTAGTTATTTCCATCCCTGTTCAATAGGGCAAGATAAACAGTACCAGAGTTATTCTTTTGTCTTTGACAAAGTGTTAAGGTAGGATAAATCTCCTTCTGGAGAACCACGTCTCTCCCCTTTAAGCAAACAGAGCCCAGAAGAGTAGTTTAGACTACACCCTTTTAGAAGTCTCATATTAACTTAAGAACAAAACAAGACCAGTAGGTCAGAAAGCATCCACTATCCGGTCTTCAAACTGGCCAAGAGCAGATGGCAGAGAAGCCACAAACACATTCAGTAACACCTATCCAAAATTACTCTGGCCTCCAGTGATTCATAGCTCAGGGAATTCATGAGTCAGGGACATTGTTTCTGCATTTAATAGCTCGCAATGCATTTCTTTTCCATGAAGCTGGATATGACAAACGCTACTGTGGGTTCACACAAGGGAAAGCACCACTTTCTCCTAGATATTACTAGGAAAGATAGTCACCAGTTTCGTCTTGTTTACTTCTGTCCTTCCCATGGTATTAAACACTAACAAGCTTGTGTTTAGCCTGACTGCAACCCACCCCTTTTCACAGATCTAAAGCCATGTAATTCATTAATGAAAAAGTACAGAAGCAATTAATTTGTTCTTACTTTTTTGAACAGAACACTTAATCTCATTTTCTCAGAATATTCTTTCTCATCTTTCTGAACTGGATGTCCGAATCTCTGTTATGCTTTCTTTTCTCCAGATCACTTGGTTCTCTACCCATATATGTCACTATCAAAATAATATTTAATGGAATCTAAGCATAGAAGTTGTAGAGAGAAGTTCTTTTCACTTATTGTCAGAGACAACCTGGCTCTAGTGGTACTTACCATCCATATTAGCTAATATGTTTCACAAGGCATCTAAAGAAGATGGTGAAGGGCTTGGAGGGGAAGTCTTACAAGGAAAGGCAGAAATCACTTGGTCTGTTTAGCCTGGAGAAGAGGAGATTGAGGGGAGACCTCATAGCTGTTTATAACTTCCTCATCAGAGAGGGAGGGGTTGGTGCTGACCTCTTCTCTCTGGTGACCAGCTACAGGACCCGGGGAATGGCATGAAGCTGTGCCGAGGGAAGTTCAGGTTGGATGTTAGGAAGAGATTCTTTACCCAGAGAGTGGTGGAACATTTGAACAGGCTCCCCAGGGAGGTAGTCACAGCACCAACTCTCCTGGAGTTTGATAAGCACTTATTCTCTTAGTTAATTCTCTTAGTCACATGGTGTGACTTGGGGTTGTTCTGTGCCTAAATAGGAGTTGGACTTGATGATCCTTGTGGGTTCCTTCCAACTCGGGATATTCTGTGATTCTGTGATTCCTTTTCCCAGTTTGAGCTGTAGTAGTGCTTATATAGCAATGCAACTCGGCAGCTGCTGGAAACACCTAAACACTACCTAATCCTCCACAAATTATCCTTAATACACATACAGAGCACTGAGTTCAACTCAAAATCAGCCAAGCAAAGAAGCTTCCATATAATTTTCCAGTGATTAAAGCATTCAACAACATGGGAGAGCTAAACTCTAGTTCTTTCTTAGCCTCTGGGGGCTCTTATCTCCCAAAAGAATGACTTAATCTCAAACAAAGGTTTGCTCTTTTGATGAAAATAGGTCATGAGAAATAAATGACTGTAAGAAAAAGAAGCAGCAATAGGGACTGTGATTCTGTAAAGCAGCAGAAAGGGAGCTTAGATGAAACTTGTCATTACTGGTCTAACAATGTTTAACTTGAGTGGCTACCGAAGGTAGTCTGAATATGATTTGTCAATCCCACTGTGCTATTTCAAGGTAATATGTTATCATTCAAAGCACAGAAATACTTAATCTGATTTTCTCCATGATTCTCTGGATTGTATCCCTTCACAAGCAAAGATGTTCCTTGTTTTCTTTACCCTTTGATATACCATACATCAGTGCTCAAGTCTGTACATGAGTAAAAAAGCACTGCACTAAACTGTATATCAAGGACACAAACCAAATACCCCACAAATTTGAAACTATTTAAGATTGCTCATCCAACTTAACATCTTTGCACATCTTTGACATCATAAATAGAAAAACAGATGATATTACGTGTGCCACCTTGTCAGAGGGAAAACCTGAATTTCATTAATGGATGTTCTAAAGGTCAAACATACATATTTTCTGCAAGACATCAGTTGTTTCCATCGGGAAAAAAAGAATATTGTGTGGAAATTATTTTCAGACATACTGTGAGTTCTGAATATAGCTTCAAGACCTTGGTATAAACAGAAGCTCAAGGTATTCTAATATGTAGCATCTTAAATGAGAAACTTAGGAACATTACAGCTTTCCAAGTAAGGTAGTATGGAAAGGGGAAGTTAGGGAGATTTAAATATCAAAAGATAAAGAGAGAACTACAAGTACCAGCCAACAGAGTCTGACTATGCACACCATCCTGGAGTGTTTATCTATTTAGAGCTTTTTATTTGTGTGTTTTTCATAGAGAAGTCTGTCTGTTTATGGTGGAAGTTCAGCCTATTAACTACAGTAATTTATGAAGCATTTAAAGAGTTATGTCTTATCACTCAGAACATATTGTAGGAAACCATTTGTAAAATCTTTATTAGTTGTATACATAGATCAGTGGATTCATTGATTTTAAAACTATTTTAATGAATCCTTCTGAAGTTCATAATATTTTCCTGGTTGCCAAGTAATTCTGTGAAGGAAGTGTATCAAATATTGTACTTAGTCTCTAAGTAAAGCACAGAAGGGTCATCCACTAGTGACTGGACAGCTGAAGGGTTGTTTTTCTTTCCAGACAGAAGCATTCTGAGTTTGCTTCTTTATGCCTTCCTTAATAAATAATTAAATAAATTCTTCATTAAATACATTAGATACAGGAAGAATCAACTAAATATGTTGATAAACTTCTCTGTATAGAGACATAGTTATATAGACAGCTATATATATGTAAATTCCTCTATCTAAAAGACACTACCAACTAAATGTTCTTCTAGAAGGCAATAATGTGAACAAAGATGTGTAAAACCACATTTTCCCAGCCCTTGGAGTCTTGGTTAATACATTCTGCTCATTTCCTAGTTAATCTCCCACAGTTATCTGTCTCATGTCTTGAACTTCTGCTCTGTGTGTTTGTTGTACCCTCACATTGTCCTTAGATTTGTAGTTAAAGACTTTATTTCAGGAATAGGATGTTTCACTGTCACGTGTGAGACAGGTGTTTTCTTCTGTTGGAGGAGCAGAACAAGGCTGGTAGAAGCTACTGCAATTCAATAAAATAAAATCAGTTGCTCTTCTGTTCCTTTGGTTTGCATATAATTTTGTGTCACTTTTCTCACTGGAATTTGTAACAATGCAGTAAGTAACATGGCTATGAATTTTCTTTCTATCTTTTCATCTTCTCCCAAAAGAGAAGTGTGCAAAGTAGTTTGTTTTGGTAAGGTTTTTGTAAAACTTTTGTAAACACTTACATTGCTATGCTGTTTCTTATAACAGATACTGATGAGTTTGTGGTCCCGAATTCCTGGGGAAGAGCTTTTATCCATTTGTGTGCTTCCTTGTTTATTTCCCTCCCTAGAGTTAGAAGGCTGAATTTAAAGGTTATGACAAAGTGATTCATTGTGCTAGAGAATCAAATCTCAAGTAGAATGAATCCCATTGAAACTTCAAAATAATCTTAAAATATGCACTGAACCAATGGAAGATGAGGATTGAAACCTCCTTTTAACTTGATCTGAATGGTGCATGAGTTTGTGAGGGACAGCCCACGTTGACCAGAAGATATACTGCAGCACTGGTAACTGCGCAGAGTCTCTTAAATGCTGGAGACTCTGTGTCCAGTTATATCTCATTACTATGGTCAAGATGAAAAGTAAATAAAGATGTGAACAGCTGATAACAGGTACCACAGATGAACAGACACTGGAGTTACCTAGCAACTGGAGAGAAATTTTCACTTGTGCTAGGCTAGAGCTTCGCTAGAACACTGAGAAATTATGGGGCAAATTGACAAGTTGATGAATTGCTGATAAGTATCTGCAAACAAAAATCTGAAAAAGGGAAAAGAACTGCAAACTTTCCTGAATGTTTTCTTCTCTCTAGTAGCATCATTTCATTTTATTTGAGCTTTTAATATTTATTACTTGCTGATGTCATTTAACCATGAGACTATTTTGGAGGTAGGAATATTGCTACAGTGAAGGACAAGTAGTTGCATTAACCAGCTGCATATTAATATATACCTTTGGACAGCTACATTTAACAGCTACATGCTTATCTAGGAGCTAATGGGGAAGAAAAGATCATTAGAGCACTTCAGATTAGTTGGATTAGTATCCAGCCTTGGCAAAGCGAGGTTGTACGCTGGGCCACATGCACACCTGCAGTGCATTGTAAGCCACTGCTTTTGATTTCCTCTTTTCTCCCAGGGGAATAGGCCTGGAAGGGATCTAGATAATTGCATCCTGCCAGTCTTATCTTGTAACCTCATCACATAATCCTGTTATCAAGCTCCCTCTGAAAATGGTTTCTCGCTTCAGCTACTTTTATGAGATGGCTGCTCAGGCATCACATTGGTGGTTGGGAATGCTTTAATATCCAACCTAATTTGCTCATGGGAAGTTTATACATTTTTGTTGTGACAATATCAGCTTATATAG
The DNA here is from genome assembly GCA_013396975.1 of Bucco capensis. Lineage (NCBI taxonomy): Eukaryota > Metazoa > Chordata > Aves > Piciformes > Bucconidae > Bucco > Bucco capensis. Next base: position 119,247 of record VWZO01019648.1, on the reverse strand, counting down.
ACATTTCACCTCTTAATGTCTACCATAACCCTGTGTTTAACAATCAATGCCTTTATCTTTGTTTTCGATTTGGACACACGCCTTCCTTTGACAGGCCAACAGTTCACTGCTGTAGCTCAGTCATCACTCCTCTCCCTCACAAATTGCTTTGTGTCTGAGCCCCTGAGACATTTCCTTGGTTCATTGGCACAGCCTTTCTCAATTTTACCATCCTATCTTTCCCATCCAGTGCCTCCAACCTTCAAAGAAGAAGTAACCATCTTCTGTCAAGTGCCATTGCCCTACCATTCTCCTCCAAGTCATGCAATAAGGTATAAGTGCCAATATCTCTTCAGATAAACAAGTACCTGTAAGTGAGAAGGATTAGGTCCTTATTGTTTTTATTTAGTAGGACCCTGCAGAAGGCTTATCCTTTTGGCAGTCTGCCACATGCCAAAGTTCTGTAGGGAGTGAAATTTTGGTGAAATTTTACCTTTCGCACAGTGAATATAACAGACAATACCAATATATAGGGCAAACTGTTCCATTTAAAAGTCTCTTAATATGTAGTTCAAGCACCATAGACCATACTGACACTGATGTAAAGTAAGTCTGCTAATTTCCTTAAATCTGTCAGACCTAAATTATTGCATTGCTGTTGCTGAAAAATAATGTGACTACAGAAAAACAAGGCTGTGGAAGTTCGAGTAGATTCACGATTTCGCTGCTATGATCTCTTTAATACACTAGGTGAGCTTTTCCATTCATCGATGATAAACCTGGAACTAAAATTTGCTGTGCTCAAAGACTTTGCCTTGAGATATCACAGGCTCAAAGTCAAAGAATAGGAGTCTACTGTATACAATCAACATCTGTGACTCCTTCACATGCACAGAGTGGAAGAGGATTTTTTCATCAACAGGTAACTTGAGATTGTCTGAACTTTTCTTTTTTTTACACCAGCAGGTGACCCTATCTCCAATATTTTCTGGTGCAGTGGGACACTAATGCACTACATGGAAGAAGTGGAGCACACAACTAATCAGAGCAGCCCCTCAAGGCATCTGCCACCTACTGCCTCCTCCAAGGAGCTCTTCTGATTAGTTCTCTACTAATGCATTCACCTCTTGCATATGCACTATGACTGAAGCTAGTGGGACTACTTTCCACAGACATGGCAGGCCAAACTTGGCCCAGAACTACTACATGGAGTTTTGTTGCGGGTGTTATATTAGCACATATTGGCTAACTTGTCTAAGCTGATTATCTAGATTTGTGTTGGTCTGGACCAAGTGTTGTTAACCTCACTGACCTAAAACCCACTCATGTCATGGTAATGGGTCTGCTGGGCTCACTCCTACTGCTGCAGGGATTGCTGGTGGTTCTTTCCTTGAGTACACTGAGGTATTCCATAATAATCACACCTGCACTGTGGATGTAAAATTACCTATTTGTTGTACTTACCTGTTTATTAATCAAATTAGTCCACCTCTGCACACTTAAAATGGTAGCAAACTTTTACATTATAATACCAGATATATGTTGGATAACTACTTGTTAGACTGTATTTTTTAAGCAATATGCAGGAAAAGTTTTACTAGTCAGGTTTTTTTCCAGACTATAATGGCCTACTTATAGGCCAGTGCTGAAAGCAAAGTGCAGATGGGAAGATATGCTGTTGGAATATTTCTCCATTTAAATAACATTATTGGGAGCCAGAGGAGTAATAACATAGGAAATCAATTGCAAAATTTTGTAAAAAGTGATTCTCATAAAAATTCTTCACAAAATGTATGAGCCTACTGTATTCTTCTCTTTTCCAAGCATTCAGCCTCAAGAGTTATCACATTTTCAGCTGAGGGAGTTTGAACAATTTACCTGGAGAAAAAAAAAGTCATTTAAAAAAATAAAATAAAATAAAATAAAACTGTACCAAGGCACCATGTGCAGGGACATGGGTAGCTCTCCCTCTCCCATGGGGTCAATCACTTGTGCCTCTTGCCATTAATGAAGAAATCAAAAAGTTAACAGCAAGAAAGTATAAAATAAAATAACTAGTAGAACCAAAGTCAAACCTGATAGATACAAAACAGTCTTCTGTTGTATATGGCAGAGCAACATACAAAATTACCTAGTCTCACTTTGGACCTCAAATAAGCAAAGGAAAATGAAGCAGCATAATAAGCAGTGTTCAACACTGTCTGTAACAAAGACCCTTTTTATCATGTAGGAACAGTTCCTCTCTTTCCTGCATTTGTATCTTTTCAATATCCCTTACCACTCTCACAGTTGGCATTAACTGCAGAAGAGTTTTATTGTCTGACTTGTTCACTTTGTTTGGCAGGATAACAAATGATAATCTACTAAAATCAAGGCTATCCACACCCAAGTGCAAAAAAACCCTGCACAACTGCATAGTAACATGTGCTGACATGGAAGGAAAAGTGAAAATGAAGAAAAGAAGAAAACAAGTAAATATGAAAATGTAAAGTCAAGTCAGTTTTGATTTTTGCCACCTTCTGGTACTCTGCTGAGAGCTGATTCTTCATGACCTCTCACTTCTATATACCTCTACATCTAATACCAAATTACAGCAGCTTTGCCGGCATCCAACCTATAGTATCTTTGTATTAATGAATTTGGTTCAAGTTAGAATATATCTTAATATGGCAAAACTTGCCTCAGATCTTCCCTTCATGTGACAAAAAAATGGCTTCTCAGCAGTGTCTATTGGAATAGAAATTAGATTTCTGAAAAAAAAAATGAGGGTTTTTTCATGCAGATGTCTTCTACTTTTTTCATGTGGATGTCTTCTATATCAAAGGTCCAACTTCCAAAAGAAAAAATCAAAACTTGGACTACTTTTTTAAAAATTAACTATTCCTTTTGCTTTTGGAGAAAAGAAAAAAAAAAAAAAGGAAGTAAAAGGGGAAGGAAATTCTGAAACTTTATTTTTAATTTGTAAATGTAAGAGGAAAAACAGTTCAAGCAAATACATGGGCACGTGTCCTGCCATACACTAGAGTATATAAACATGTTGTCAACTCTTTCACAATATTTAGTACCTTCATATTTTTTCTTATAAACCTTGCCAAAAATATGAGGCAACACGTAAATATCCCAAGCTTTAATCTTACCAGGTTAAGGTAAAAAAAAATATGATGCAATACACATACAAGCTCCATAGATTTGCCATATTTTTATATTCTTAACTTACAGTTCTTTAAAACTTACCTCATAACTACAGGGTTTGGTGCTCTTGTTTGATGTATTTTTGCTATTGGACAACCTTGAAATGATGACATTTCAGACAGAAAACAAACTTCTCAATTACTTATTTTGTATTTTATGATCTGTAGGTCATAACATAAGCCATTAGATGAAACAGTACGCAGCAGATACCGTATTTGTGTTCCTTACATAGGAATTTTTGCCAAAGATCATAAACATAAAAATTTAGACCAGTTAACTTTGGTCATATTTTTAACGCGTCCATGAGGAACTTCTTAGAAGAATGGGAACAGTGAACACCACGTAGAGATCTGAGGACTAAGTCAAATGTTTCAGCCACAATGGGGAACACAGAGGAGGAAAAATCCTCTTTGTGTTTTTCTTTCTCCTAATCACCATCCCAACCCACTGCTTACATGAGACATGGCTCTCAGGGGGAGTAGTGGAGTTGGGATGATGCAGTTGTGTACACCTGGGACAGCTGCTTCAGCTCCTCTCTTTTCTGCTTCATTGATGTTCTGCAGACACCAGATGTGTCCCTGTTTCCATGGAAGGAGGGTAATCACTAGCAGCTGTATCTAGCACAAGACGACAGAGATTTGTTTTTTGGTGCTGGTCCATAAGCACTGCAATAACTTGTTGGATATATATTTTTTTTTCCTGCAGAAGCAGAGCAGCCAGAGTGGAGAATGAACTTCACATTTGTATAATGAGCAACAGACTTTCTGTAGCAGAAGTGTAAGCACTGCATGTCACACACTTTCAAGGAGCAAATGCTTTCCTTCAGGCTGTCAAGAGTAACTCAGCTAATAGAAGTCCCCTCCAGATACTCATGCAAACCAAAAGGAAAAAGATCGTAGCAACAAAACTCAATGAGTTTTCAGCCTGAAATTCAAGCAAGAACACAGAGGTAAAGCTGCAGTTTGAGTACAATTTTTTAACCAGCCTTCCTTTCCCTAGTTTAATTTCAGTACGTTTCAGAGCCATTTTCACTGTGGTTCTCTGACCCACTGTAGGCATAAGTTAATCTTTTAGATATTGGCTTGGATAAATGGATGTGACCAATAAGTCAAGGGAGGTTCTCGTTCCCCTCTATTCTGCCCTGTTGAGGCCACATCTGGAGTATTGGGTCCACTTCTGGGCTCAGTTCAAGAGAGACAGGAAACTAGTAGGTAGAGTACAACACAGAGCTACAAAGATGAGGGGACTGGAGCATCTCTTACAAAGAAAGGCTGAGGCATCTCAGGCTCTTTAGCCAGCTGAAAAAACTGAGAGGGGATCTTATTGATGCTTATAAATATCTAAATGCCAGGTGTCAAGAGGATTGGGCCAGTCTCTTTTCAGTGGTTCCCACTGATAGGAGAAGGGGAAATGGACACAAACTAGAACACAGGAAATTCCACCCAAACATAAGAAACAATTTTCCTTTGAGGATGAAAGAGCCCTGGAACAGGCTGCCCAGAGACACTGTGAAGTCTCCTTCTCTGGAGACTTTCAAAACCTTTCTGGATGCATTCCTACACAGCTCACTGTAGGTGAGCCTGCTTTAGCAGGGGGTTGGACTAGATGTTACTCTGAGTTCACTTTTAACACCTACCATCCTGTGATTCTGTGATTTCCTCCAAGGACAGAGTTGGCTTCTATTCAAGTTTGTTTCAGAAACTTCTCCAAGATACTGAGCATTATTTTCAAGATAGTAAAGGTAGTAAATCCATCTGGCTCAGTCAGAACCCCTGTGNACATAAGAAACAATTTTCCTTTGAGGATGAAAGAGCCCTGGAACAGGCTGCCCAGAGAGGTTGTGAAGTCTCCTTCTCTGGAGACTTTCAAAACCTTTCTGGATGCATTCCTACACAGCTTCCTCTAGGTGAGCCTGCTTTAGCGGGGGCTTGGGCTAGATGTTACCCTGAGTTCACTTTTAACACCTACCATCCTGTGATTCTGTTATTTCCTCCAAGGAGAGTTGGCTTCTATTCAAGTTTGTTTCAGAAACTTCTCCAGGATACTGAGCATTATTTTCAAGATAGTAAAGGTAGTAAATCCATCTGGCTCAGTCAGAACCCCTGTGTTCAGTGTGAGACCCTGTGAGAGTTTTTTTTCTTCAATCACTTTGGCTTTTTGTGAAGAATATATTCAAAATCTAAAACCTAAGTTTATTTCCAAGTATCTCATTGATAAGAAGGAAGTTTTACTGGGAAAATACTGGAAATACCTCTTAGAAGTCATCACCAACTGTTTCAGCTGAGCGAGCAGTCCTGAACAGACAGATGGAAGTTGAAGTAGAATATACAATACTTTCAATATACTATTATNATGAGGAGCATGGGTGGAGCCCTCCCTAGATCTTCATTCGCGAAGCCTAGCCATGACAATGATTATTATTATTGCTATCATCATCACTATTATTATTATTATCATTATTATTTTTACCTTTTGGAGGAATCAAGGGAAGAGTAAGATAGGAAAAAAATAAAAACAAGATGAGAAATAAGGTCCTTTTTTAGCCCTTGACCAAAAACAACTCTTTAAAGTCAGTTCATAATTGTACTGGCAACCAGTGAAGACTCTTGTACATGTCAATACCAATGAGCGATTGTCAATTTCTCTGATCAGCAACATTTTGCATCATTTGTAACTTGTATACTGAATCTAAAGGGAGACTTCTAAGTAAATCATTACTGCACATTATAAATGCAGGAACTAGTTTCCCTTAAAACGCTTTAGTAACACTTCATTAATTATATTGAACCTGCAGCCCAAAACTCTTCTCGCCTATATTCATCACTTACCACGACCAGTTGTCTATATATTGTCTAAGACACTACTATATCAAGCTGAATAGGCAAATTATACCCTATGGATCTTAGCAGAGGGATAGAGAGCCACAGTTCTTGCTGGTGTCAGCAGTACTGAGACAGCTGAATGTGGCATCAGACAGAAAGAGAAACAAAGCAAGGCATGTTAGTAAATATTTTGGTTAATAAAGGTAGTTAGTTTTTCTTTTCAGGCATTTCCCACAGGCTGAGTCTAAATCTCCTGTATTTACTATTAACAATTCTTCACCAAGCAACTCTTTGTCTGCACATAGTTGCACTCATTTTTTTGTGAGCTGAGCTGCTGTGTTCAGATGGTGTCCATAGATCACAAGGCTCCATAAATATTTTTCTCTGACAAGAATTAAGTTACTTATCTTTGGTTACTCAGGGTAATAATATCCTGTTTACTTCTACTGAATGTCAAAATATAAATGAGGAGATTGCTAGATTTTACTCCAGAGAAGAAGAGCTCCTAATAGTCATAGAAATCAGTTCTTCACTAATAAAGAATTATTTTGACAAATGCACAGATGTTAGACCTCCTGTAAGGATCCTGTATCTACCTCACTTTATTTTCAGCAACTGAATCTGTTATTGTGAAAGAAATAGGAAAGTAAGACAGAAGACCAGAGTTGTAATTGTCTACCAGAATCTGCCATGTCTGCCAGCAGTAATTCTGTTCTGGGTGTTAGAGATGATTTCTAACTGGACCTAGCCCCTCCTCTTCTCTGGGTTTGAGCATCCATCCATTGTAAGCCAATCAGCTCCCTCCAGATCTGAGCCTAAGAATGAACAGTACACCCAGAAGCATATTAGGAACAGCGAGGGGACCTTGCCTGCACTCTGTAACTGTTTTCCATAAGAACATCACATCATCAGGTTTTCTTCAGGTCTGGAGTCATTGCATCTCAAACTAGGCAGCAAGAAATGTTCCTGACTGAAACCATAGGAAATACGGGAGGACTCTAACCAGATACGGAGCTTCAGCCATGAGAAGCAGCTTCCAGGATCTTGGTCTAATTACCTGAAATAAAGTGACAGAACATATCATTTTCATTACACAGACCTCATATATTATTCTTCATATTGTAGTATGAGTAGAGCTTTCAAACCACTTTTCCTTTAATCTCCATTCTTCTTTCTTCGTCAACACATTTGACTGTGTTTCCCTAATACCTGCAGCAACATTAGTCACAACTGGCAGGAGCCCATAGAGACCTTTAGAGAACATTATCTTTTGCCTTCTGTGCATATATTAGTGTTGCCCTTTAAAGATGCGGCCCTTTGTCCTTTTAATAATAAAACTTATTCCCAAGCATCCCAATAAGATTATCTTAAATAATAGCAGTCCAATTAGCTCAGTCAGTTTGAAGTCTCACTTAGACTCCCAGCTGGTATCTCCCATCATTTAATATACTGCTTTAAAATACTTTCAATTACCTGTGTAGTATCTAGAGCCAAAGAAGCTTCTAAGAATTCAAGTAATATCCAGACCCTGATTGGAGGATGAAAAGCCAGACATGAGCTAGCAATGTGAGCTCTCAGCCTGGAGGGCCAACCATATCCTGGGCTGTACTAAAAGAAATATGGCCAGCAGGTCATGGGAGGTGATTCTGTCCCTCTACTCCATTCTCCTGAGAACTCATCTGGAGTACAGTGTCCATCTCTGGAGTCCTCAGCACATGAAAGACATGGACCTGTTGGAGTAGGTCCAGAGGAGGCCACAAAAATGAGCAGAGGGGCAAATCATCTCTCCTATGAAGAAAGGCTGAGAGAGTTGAGATTGTTTAGCCTGGAGAAGACAAGATTCCAAGACCTTATGATGACCTTTCAATACTTAAAGGGGGTCTATAAGAAAGATGAGAACAAACATTTTATTAGGGCCTATAGTGATAGGAAAATGGGTAATGGTTTTAAATTAAAGGAGGATAGATTCAAACTCGGTGTAAGGGAGATATTTTTTACAGTGGGGGTGGAACAGGTTCTCTCTCTCCATCCCTGGAAATATACCAGGTCAGGTTGAATGGGGAACTGAACAAACTGATCTAGTTGAAGATGTCCCTTCTCACTGCAGGAGGTTTGGACTAGATGACCTTTAAAGGTCCCTTCCAATGCAAACCATTCTATGGTTCTGTAATTCTAATATCAACCATATTTAAAGGAGGAAAAGGGAATGAGGAATATCCACACTTCACACACTTCACCTCAAAGCTTGTGAATACCTCAGCCTGGTCAGTTCACTCAAGTCCTCTCTATCACCTTGCCAAAAGATTATGAGCCTGCCTGCACTAAGTTAAGATTATTAAAGGAAAGTATGTTCAGTTTGTGAGTGAATTACAGAGCCTTTTCATTCTTCAGGTCTCACTGTTCCCTTGCCACTGTCAGTAACTTTTCTTCTTTTGCTTCAAAATGTGGAGCTTCTGTTGAGACGAGCTATAATTTCTTAGGCAGCTGCCCTATCTTACCGTGGCCTTCAGGCATCTTTCCTGGCTACCACAGATATCTCCTTTAGTTCCAACTGCTAACTTCCCTTTAGAAACTGTTTTCTCTAGCTGGCTTTAAATATAACTAACTTCTCTCATGCTCTAAATACTCAAAAACTGCTGTTCTGACCTTTAGCTTCCATCTTTACTTTTCTTTACACTTCTATATCCTCTTGGGGAATTTCACTGGTTCCAAACATCATGAATTTCAGTTTACCATATTTTTAAGCTTTCTTTTAAACCCATTGACCTCAGTAAAAAAAACTTAGGTATTAGACCATGTTATTGCCCACTTGGGGGAAGAATTAGTTGAGCTGGAAGTCAGGCTCTTAATACATGCCCCAAAAGCTCAAACTTTTCCTGTCTTACAGCCTTAGGCAAAGGAGATTTAAAGATGGACTATTTCAGTGAAAATCATTGAAGAACAGAAAAATTACTAGAAAATAAGAAAAAAAAATAGGTTGTTAGGAACCTCTAAATGAAACCCACTATTGTGTGTGGTACAGTAAAAACTGCACAGAAATACCAGGACTTAGAGCCACACTTACTACTTTGGATGCTGAGAAAAATACAGAAGAAAAAGTGTTCAGATTCAACAAGATTCAGACAGTTTGGATGATTGGACCTGTGGGGGACAAAAGTACTTCACTGTGAAACAAATATTCTTGAGCCAAGGGAAAAGTCTGCAGGTTATTGGGAGAAATGTCTCAATTGTTCAGTTCAGTGACAAAAATTGTATTTGAAGCTAACAGAGAAAAGGAAGCTTCCAATATCATAACCATAAAAAAAGAAGTTAAATGCTATACTTGGTTATACTAACAGAGAATACTAATAATAACAACAACATGCTGATAAAGTTAGTGCTGGTCAGCCCAACCTGAAATACTTTATTCAGTCCCTTTTTAAGACAGAAATAGTATAACCATAGGAAGGGTGCAGGAAAAGTTGGTATCTGGTCTAAAAACTTCTGAGTTATCTGCAAAGGTGGGAGAAAGCAGTAGGGAAATGGAAAATTTGAGGCAATACAGCAGATCACAAAATTTGAAAGAGTGACATCTTATAGAACTCACATTATGCAAGTTTATATTGTATATGCAGGACAGAATGTGCTAAAATATCGATGAAAATTTTACATTTGTATCAGGAAGAAAATAGTCTTTTCTTACTTTTCTATGTGGTTTTGTTCTCAGCCAACTCAAGAAATAAAAAATAATATCTAGGGCTGCAGTATATGGTTTCTAATCAGTTATAGTTAAAAACCAAACAAACACAAACCCCTCATAACTTAATATCTTCTTGAATCTGTTTAATTGGCTTTATATTGGCAACGAACTACAGCTTCATTATAGCTGTATTGTTGAAAATTCCCAGATCTCTACTGAAGTCAATGAGATGATGCCCCTTACCATTTCCACTACTCTCTGCATTCCCACTATCTCCATTTCTTTCTGTACAATGGCTGCTTATGATGCCAGGTTGCCAAAGTACATGTGGCATAATCTTCTGAGACGTGGCCAAGGGGAATTGTTTTCTGCTCACAGCGTGTATAACAGAATGGTGGCTGCTGCCTGTCTCCTGCTGTTTATGCTTGCTATGATCCCACTGCATACACCCCTTGCACCTGATGAAATTTGCTTTGATTCAGTCATTTGTCTTCAGCCTCACAAACCAATCCATTGTGGAATGTTACTTTGCAAATTGATGAGGAGCTCTCAAAGAACTATGCCTGTTCATCACCTTCGTAATCAAACCCTTAGGTCTGTGGCTATATGTTCAGAAACACTCTTGCTATTGTTTTGTTATTTATACTGAAAGCAATGCAGGCTTGCAGAGGATGTTTTTTTATTTATAAATTCAGATTCAGTGACGAGTGATGTTCCTCAGGGCTCTGTCTTGGGACCGGTGCTCTTCAGTGTCTTCATTAATGACCTAGACATGGGAATTGAGTGCACCCTCAGCAAGTTTGCAGATGACACGAAGCTGAGTGGTGTGGTTGATGGGCCAGAAGGGCGGGATGCCATCCAGAGGGATCTGGATAAACTCGAAGAGTGGGCCCATGAGAATAAAATGAAGTTTAGTAAGTCAAAGTGTAAGGTTCTGCATCCAGGTAGGAGTAATCCTACATATGAGTGCAGGCTTGGAGAGGAACTCATTGAAAGCAGCCCTGCAGAGAATGACTTGGGGATCATGATAGATGAAAAGTTGGGTATGAGCCAGCAACGTGTACTCNGCAGTGTTCAAGGCCAGGCTGGATGTGGCCCTGGGCAACCTGGTCTAGTGTGTGACATCTCCGCCCATTGCAGATGATCTCTAAGGTCCCTTCCAACCTGGGCCATTCTGTGATTCTATGATTCCTTGTGCTGGACACCTCAACATCATGCTGTGATTGCTTCCGTGTTTATGGCAAATAGATCTGGATTCTGACATTGATAATCTTATACTCTTTTTTTATAACTCAGTCCTCTCTATATAGTTTTTAATTAGATCAATTTCAGTTCTTTTATTGCCTTCTAATACTATTATTTGAACAGCTCAGCTTTGCTGGACCTTGAGACAACCACTGCCAATTTATTGTAACCACCTTGTTGTGGCCTCTTTATCCACAACTTCACAAATCATTCACTCAGTCTCTAATTAGTTCATATATAGTCATTCAAATGCATTCAACTTAGCTGTATTCTACACATAGGTGATGGAATGATCTGGTTTCGCCAGCCAGCTTTTTTCTCATTACACCAGGCTTGATAAATGAATGTCTGTATATATGTAAATACAAGACCAAATGATGCCAATAATTGTTACTCAGAAATACAGAGGGTTTCATACAATCAGTAAAACTTCATTATGTGCCAAATTTTAGTTCTAGTTTTAGTCAGAGAAATTCTACTGTGTGAGACAAGAGGCTATATGAGAGGAATGGCTATTGAGGCATACAAGACCTTCAGTTATAAGGGGCAAGTTCCTGGTGCACAAGACACAAGATATAAGGTCAGCTGACACAGGATTTTCTGTACCAATTATGCCACTCTTGGGAAACATGCTTTCTAATACAGTCACTGGTTTCAACACCATGCTACTATTTCTCCCCTAGTCCCTAGTCCCACACCCCTCATGCACTTCACCAGCAGGATCCCAGTGCAGAAGAAAGGCAGTGATGCTAAAACATGAGGATGTCTGGGAAGCCAGAAGTCTTGAGTTTTCTCTTCACCCACTGTGATTTCAAAAGTTCTGAGTTTCTTTGGACATTATTTCTGCAGTTATTTAATTTACCTCTAACTGGATATGATCTTGCAAGTGCAAGAGGTGTGCAACTAATTATATTTCTTGAGTGTGTAATTGACTTTAGTTCCTCTGTCATGACAGAACTCTTCACTAGGAAAACTGTACACCTAGAGCCGTGGTTAAAGTGAATTTTTCAACTTGATGACCAAGCAAAACTTCAAAAACTTATGTTCTCAAAATTAAACAACATTTTATGTTGTCTTGCCAAATCAAAACACTGTGAATAATATTTGAGGGGAATTTTCTGTTTACATCAGCAGCTGTTAGACATCTTTTCCAATGTCAATGTATCTTTGAGCTTATTCTTCCCTCATGTGATAAAGATACTAGTTTTCCATTAGATTTTCATTCTACTGGCTTCAACTCAAATGTTATGGCTACATCTACACAAGTAAAAGGACCTTGAGGCCGTTTTCTGACTCTGGGTTCTAAAGGTGTAGAAAGCACCCATCACACAAATGAACTTTCTTAGCTTTCAAAAGAAGAGTCCATAAAGTCCCTACTGAGGGTGGTCTCTGGGGTAACTCCTGAAGAACATCCAGACAGTGAAAGGGAAAGTATGGGTTACTGGCAAAAAAAATCCTAGGTACCATTTTAATATTTCAGTTACCTTGGTGCTCCTGAGACACTACCTTACCCTGGCCTTGTTTAATTTGCTTTTGGAGAAGCTCTGTAAATACATCCTCTGAAGGTTACATGTTAAGATAAAATGTTTTTTGCTTAGCAAATATGAAGTACTCAGATTTATTATGAGGTAAGTCTAGATGTTTAGTTCATATATAACCCTCTCAAGCACTTAAAAAACGCCCTCCCCAATAGTGTTATATGCCTGCAATATTTGCTACTGCAGAGTTGATCTATTCAAAAAAGCAACTCCAGATGCTTACTACATAGGTGGAGAAGGATCTTCAATCTTGTTCTTAATTACTGTGGCTCAAATCGATTTGACCTGAACTGTCTTTGCCTTTCAAGTAGAGCAGGATCCACAGGCAAGCTCCCTAGCTTTTTGAACTAACATGCTGGCTGACAAATAAGTAATTGTAAGGAGCTGATTTATTGTTCAGCCAGACACAGCTGGACATAAAATATTAATTTTTAATGTAAGAAACAATTTCCATTTCTTTTACCCATAAAATCCAATAAATTAATCCAAGCACTTACAAATAATTGATATTTCACAATGGAGAGAATTTTTTTTTACCACTTACAAATGTCCCCTTTTTAAAACCAGATGTTTTAAAGAGAATATATTTGTGAATTTCAGGACTACAAATATACCTCAGGGCTTTGCTGACGTAAAAATAAGCCATAAAAGCAAAAAGCAAGAGTATTTTATCATGCCAATAAGACCCCAAAATATACACTTGTCCAAGTTTTATTTTTATCTTACGTAATACATGGATCCTACCACAAATTACAAGCTGACATCTTTTCAATTCCTTCTTTTAATTTCTTCTTACTTTCTAGTTCTCTTATTCTTCTGATATTACATGAGGCTAAGAAAGAGTAATAACAAAGGGATCCTGGATGACTATAAAACTGGCAATAGACTGTTGGCCCCTTTACCTCTAAGAACTTCGAAGAATGAAAACTACTATAAACTGGTAATTACAAGAAAAAATGCCCATTTCAAATGTTAATTTAGCTCTAGAATAAGTTAGTCAGGTAGTCTGTGCAATCTTCATCACTGAAGATGTTTAGAAATATCTGAAAGCACTAAAGGAAACACCTGTCGGGACATTTGAATTCTACTTGATTTTGATTAACAAGTTGACCTATGTACTTTCCACATCTATGTTTTAGGATCCTGTTGCACAAATACTTAATCTGACTTCATTATCAGTTGACAGGTGCTCAGATAACAAATCCCCTACTGAAATATTTCAGAAGTCTTTTCTTCCAGACAATAAAGAAAAAAGTTACTGTTTCTGTACCACTAAACAAAACAGACTAGGGATAACCAACACTGAGGCATGGCGTGATGGTGTGGCACAGCCCACCTTGATACATTTAAACTTTCCAATCCTGATCAAGAAGGGAGAGATCATACCCAAAGTAGATATTGGGAGTGATTTTTGGCTTCTGCAAACCCCTTACTGTGCTTAGGCAATGTTTGCTGCAGTGCTACCAGATATTGGCTGAATCCACGACATAGAGTTTGCTAACAGTTTGCAGGTTAATGATCAAACACAAGCTATCAGGTCTGTGCCTGGTTCTGCTTATTTTGTCAGTAAAGACATGGAACTTGATTTGCTTTTCCTACTTAGAAATGGAGGCAGAGCTCTAGCAAATAGGAACATTTGCAGCCTTACTCTGCAAATGTTACTCTTACTGTAGTAACAAGACATACAAGGCTCAAGCATAGGTAAGGCAGGGAAGATTTTTCATACAGACTGCTGATCACACCTACATGTCTACATACTAACACAGTGATTAAATGAAACAGTAAAATCTGATTTTCTTTATGTATAAAACTTGTAAGGTGCTAACATAAGCCTTCAAAGCATTGTTTCTCTTGTAATCATTAACACTTAACAAAACTCCAAAGCAACGAATTTCTTAGAAGCATGAAAACATCAGCTTACCTTATATTTAAAAATCCCTTTCACTTTTGGCAAAGATTTCACTTCCACTTTTACAGAAGCAGTAGAGAGTTAGAAGCAAAACTTTCTCCTTTTATTGGACTGCACGGATATAACAGAAGTGATGAAAAAAAATCCTTTAATATTATTTCATTTTTCTGTGATTTTCATATCCTGATGATGATTTCTGTTACAGAAGTCAATGAAGATTTCAGTTTAAATGCATATCCCTTTCTGTTGGTATACAGATGCAGGGATACCATGGCCTGAAGAGCTTGTGTTTTCTAAACCAACAGGCTAGGCAAAGGTCTTTGCCAACCTATGACTCTACGATTATCATTTCTATTTTCACATGAGGAAAATTATTTATTCCCCAAAATAAGAGTGGAAGTCCATGATGAACTAGGAACAAAGTGTAAATCTTTTGAGCCTCAGCTAAGCGCCTTTGCAAAACAGCTTTTCCCTACAGAGACAAAACTGACAAAGCATTTGATAATATTACCAGAACATCTGAAATTTCTTGAGTCATGACTTCATTACTGCTCTGTAAGCCCCTGCAATGTATTGGACTGATAGGGAGCCTGTGAAGCAAAGACTATATTAAATGCTATAGAAACATGCTTAATTTTCCATTCACTTTTCTGCATCTCACCTAGCTGTTTGGGGCACGTCATAAGTATAGAACTTAACTGGATTAAATCATTCCAGTTCCATTAATTTACATGGTACTATAACCCACTGAGTGTTTACCTGCCACATCTTGGGTCAGAACATAGAATCATAGAATGGTTTGGGTTGGAAGGGACCTCTGGAGCTCATCTAGTCCAACCCCCCTGCAGTGGGCAGTTGGGACATCCCCAACTAGAGAAGGCTGCTCAGAGCCCTGTCAAGCCTCGCCTTGAATGCCTCCAGGGATGGGGCCTCAACCACCTCCCTGGGCAACCTGTTCCAGTATTCCACCACCCTCGTGGTGAGGAACTTCTTTCTAATGTCCAGTCTAAATCTACTCTTCTCCAATTTAAAACCACTGCCCCTTGTCCTTTCACTACAGGCCTTTGCAAACAGGCCCTCTCCAGCCTTTTTGTAAGTTCCCTTTAGGTACTGGAAAGTCACTAGTAGGTCCCCCCAAAGTCTTCTCTTCTCCAGGCTGAACAACCCCAGCTCCCTCAGCCTGTCCTCGTAGGAGAGGCGTTCCAGCCCCCTGATCATTCTCATGGCCCTCCTCTGGACCACGTCCATGCCCATTCTGTATTGTTCCTTGATTGGTTTTCTGTGTCACTACTGATGAACAGAAAAGTAATAATAATAACAGTGCATCCAAATCACCTGGTGTTTCTATAGGGTATTCCCAATTTCCTTTATTAAATCTTTGCTGCTGAGCAATGCCGTGTGCATATCAACTGGATAAGCAAGGAATTATGTCTAGAGGTGTGCATAGTGGCACTCTTGCTGTTATTAGCAAAGTGATCAGGTTTCAGAAGTGTTATGAGAATTCTTTTGCCATGTCAGCCATCAAAGAGAGACACTAGAGAGATAAAAGTTACAGAGTGTTAAACCCTGCCTGTCGCCTTCGGCATGTTTTTGTTTAGTTCCATTCATCTCAACATTTCATTTTTAATAGTTCATTTTTGTTGTTATGACTGAAAAATAAAAAGGACTATTAAAGAACAAATTGTGCAGGGCAAAACACAGTTGCTGGCACTTTGCACCACCCAGAACACAATGCTATCTGCCAATTTGACTTGCTTTTATTTCATATTCAATTACAAAAAAAAAAGGTACAGGGCAGAGAGACCCAACTTTCCCTTTTCTATTTATTTTTTCCTTACTGTGTTTAAAAAAATCCAACAAGCCAAGTAACAGTATAGGCAAAAGCAGCCAATTAAACCTTAAGGAGCAGAAAGCTATTTTTAAGTTCCTCCAGGAAAATTGTATAAATATACCCACTACAGCAAAACATGAATTTAATAAACCCCAATATCATCACTAGAAACAAAGCTATTTAATTTAAGTCTAGGCTGTGCTCTTGAACTTAACAAAGAAGGATGATGTTAAGAAATAAATGGGAAAGGTAAATAATAGTAGAAAGAAAATCCTTAGCTGGAGTAACTCAAAATTCAACAGCACTACATAGGTTTAAACTGCTAGGAAGCAAGGCCAAACTTTGGACATACGGAATACTTTCTACTCAGAATTTTCTTTGAAAATTATGAGCAACAGTAGCTTGATGAGAAACTAGCAGGGACATTAAAGAAAATAATAAAGCAAATAAGACACTAAAACTGTTGCTCTTGCAATTTTTGGACAGTATCTCGAACATAAACAGGCTACAATTTCTGATCCTTTCAGTGATACAAGCTCTATGGGAAATAAACACATCCAAAAGATGCTAACTCCCAATCATGGCTAATCTAAGGCAGTGCCCATTGCTCCCAATCCAGTTGTTGAGAGGATTTGGGAAGAAGTGAATTTTCTTCTACCATTTCTCTTCTCATGTGTTTTTGAGGAGGATGATGGAAGATCTCATGAAGAAATATTGCTTTAGTGGCTTGGTTCTCAGAAGTTGCTGAAATCTGAAACCTTTTTCTTATCATAAATAACTTTAAAAGATTTACCAAAGACAGGCATGCAGTAAATAAGAATATATATATTACATCTTATACAGCATAGAGATAACACACATACACATAACCTGCAGGGCAAATGATTAGATTAAGAAGATGAAAATGGTGCCTGAATGAAATATTTTAGCATCCAAAACTCCAACACCACTCATTCATCTGGTCTCTCCACCTCTTTGCCTTCCCCGAGGTGTTCTCCAGCCAACAACCCCCACCCCATCAGCCATGGCAGCAGCAGCAGCAAGTGAAGGATAGACTTGTATATCCATTCAAGGCTCTACTCAAAGGGTATTGGTCGTCGTCGTCGTNGAGACCCCAAGTGATTTTCAGACTGTGCCTAGGGTATTGGTCACCCCACTCCTATTACAACTGTGAATGCACAGTTCTGTAACATTTTTTTTATCTACTATTCTTTGTATACCCTGCATTTGCTGGACAAAGGGTACTTTCTGCATCTGCCACCTATTTTAATTGTGTGCTTTTTTCCTATAAAATAATTTCTCCAGATCTTAATGGAGAGTTAGCTATTTTATCCCACTATATTATTCTGCATGTATCCCAGCCTCTATACTCTGATTTCTTTGTTTTCTGGATAACAGCTAAACAATCATACAGACATGCTGAATCGACCACATCACAAACCATGGATGATTTTTTTCTGTTTATTGATTTTGAAGTTCATTAACAATTCTTAGGCTAATCCAACTCAGGTCTACAACTGTGTCCCTTCTCGTTTATATACGTAGGCACCCTGCCTTATATCACAACCTTGTGACAATAAATATTTGCTCCATTCAGAGAGATGCACAAATTTTTCGTTGTGAAGACTTCCATAAAACAATGCATTGGTTTGCTAACACTCACAGCATCTTTGTTCCCTTGAGAGCTTGGTAGTTTATTTTCTGCTCCAATAGCTTCCATCCTTCCAGTTCATTGTCTATTACTGGTGTTAATTTGTTTCATCTGAAAGCTCAATGTTCTTTTTCTCTTTCTGTATGATTTCTGCAAGGTAACAGGAGCAGACACACTTCACAGCAAACTGATGTATTTGTTGTTGGACCTGATGACCCAGGTACCTGGGCACAGGTAATCTAACACCCACATTTTTGCTTCCATTCTTCCTCTAGGACCACAAGGAATTATCAAATAGCTATCTCATATTATGTTATATTAATTTTGCAGAAACTTTTAGACATCTCAAGGTCTGTTTTCTAAACACACAATGGTACAGGCTTGGGGAAAAGCGATTGGAAAGCTGCCCACCAGAAAAGGACCTGGTGATGCTGGTCAACAGCTAGCTGAATATGAGCCAGCAGTGTGCCCAGGTGGCCAAAGTGGCCAACAGCATCCTGACTTATATCAGCAATGGTGTTGGCAGCAGGACTAGGGAAGTGATTGTCCCCTTGTGCTCTGCACTTGTGAGGCCACACCTTGAACATTGTGTTCCTCTTTGGAACTCTCACTACAAGAAGGATGCTGAGGTGCTGCAGTGTGTCCAAAGAAGGGCAGCAAAGCTGGTGAATGGTCTAGAGTACCAGTCTTATAAGGAGCAGCTGTGTGAACTGGGGTTGTTTAGCCTGGAGAAAAGGAAGCTAAACAGGAGGAGAGACCTTATCACTCTATATATCTATCTGAAAGAGGTTGTAGAAAGGTGGGGGTCCATCTCATCTCCCAAGTATGAAGTTGTAGGACAAGGGGAAATGCCTTAGGTTATGCCAGGGAAGGTTTTGGTTGGATATTAGGAAAAACTTCATATCCTGTACCTTACACATTTTGAATCATAGAATCTTAAAACTGTTTGTATTGGAACGGACTTTTAAAGATCATCTAGTACAAACCCCCTGCAGTAAGCAGGGACATCTTCAAATAGATCAAGTTACTCAAGTCCTGTCCAACCTGTTCTTGAAGGTTTCCAGGGATGAGCCATCTACTACTTGTCTGGCTCTCTAGGCAACCTGTGCCAGTGTTTCACTACCTTCAGTGTAAAAAATACCTTCCTTATATCTGCTCTGAATCTATACTCTTTCAGTTTAAAACCATTACCGCTTGTCTTGATGTGATAGGCCCTACGTCAGTTCTGTCCCTGCATTTCTTGTAAGCCCCCTTTAGGTATTGAAAGGCTGCAATGAGTTCTGCTCTGTTTTAATTCTCACATCTTAGATACCTGCAGTCCGTTTTTCAGCACTGCCTTTAGAGGGCACCTAGAACTGCCTTCACCCTTTCCCAGTCTTTGAACTACTAAACTGAGGTGAGATGAGATAACCATGGTCTCTGATTCTCTATGGATTCATCCTCAGACGAATCATAAAGAGAGCTGGGACACCTGTACTTGGTAGCCTATAACGAGGAAGGTTAAAGTGATTTTTGCTGGCCTCAGAAAAGCAGCATAACTAAAGAGTTTCTGATTTATTTTTTTTTTCTTGGAGCTTTTGTTACTATTGCAGTTATCTTGAAAACATGATTTGTTATTTCTCCTCATCAGTCTCCCTTTTAATACATCTGTCAGGCTTCTGAGGATAGATCCACAAAGCTCTATGTACAGTCTAGCGCATGTATGGAAAGCAGTGCTGGGTCATCCCAGGCCATGACAGTGTGTGTCTCAGCAAGCTAATTAGTCCTTCTGTGACTGGAGCACCATGTCAGAGCAGGTTTACTGCTGGTATCCTTACTAGCTCATAGCTTTAGTGTCTCTGTATGGAAATGCATTGTGCTATGCAGACCTTTTGTCAATGCCAGTACCTAATAGGATTCAGCTAGTCCAGCAGGTCAACAGAAAGAATTACAGCTCATTCTAAAATATAAAAAATATAATTGTCTGATCATAACGTCAGCATTTCAGATTTTTTGAGCTAACTTCATCTCCATCCAGGGCCTCCCACATCTAACAGCAGGATAAATCAGCAGAACAGACTTACATTTTCATCATAAGCTAGCAACCTACTGTACTATATGCACAACATAACACAGTTCCCTGCAAAATACTCAATCATGGAAATTCTCACAGAGGACACACAAGGGGTCAGTAGCTTCAGCAGAGAAAAGTACTGCACCGCAGTCTTAAGCAGCAGTACAAGTTACAAAGCCTTTTTTGTAAAACTTATAATTTCTTTTGAAATTCCCTGAAGTGCCTTAATACATTTTGATACCTGTTCTCTTTGCATAGTCTGGTGCCTTTGCTGCTACTATAATAGATTATTTTAATCATCATCATCAACCACAACAATTACAACAAAGGCGAAGGAAAAGGTATTTGCCTGGATTACCTTTCATATTTATGAACAAACAATTTCTCAGAAAACCATTTCAGATATCCTCCAAACACTGCAACCTTTTACAAGTTCAGGCTTCCAATTTAGATCATGCTAGGAATGCAATCAAGGATCTCAGCACTCTGAAGTTAATTATCTCCTCAGGCTAAGTCATAAACATACTTGTTTTGGTTTTGTCCACTTCATCTAATGATATAATGTATTTGGAAGATACAGATTTTGTCAGTTGTTATCAAGAGGGCCTATGGTGAGGCTGTGGGAGCTTTTGCCACTGCTGAAATACAGCAAAAGCTAAACTGTTTCTGTGAATTAACAACACTGGGTACTCTCTGCCCGAAATTACCCACAGTCTGCCACACCACATAAAGCTCGAAGATTGTTACAGATCTTCTCTGCATGCTCAACCAACTTATTCATCCCCAAAATTGGCTGGATTTGAGCCACGCATATACACTTGCTCAATATATGTGCTCTAACAGAGATGATTTAGACTAAGCTCATGGAAAGCTGAGCAAGGCTGAAGATAAATAATTGAATAATTCTTTCTATCCACGATCAAATGGCTGGCTGATTCACAAGGGCCAAAAACCCCTCTGACTATCAAAAAGCAACAGCAACATTTGAACCTTCCAAGTTAATCCAGCTCAAATTTGGATTGACTGCCCCAGAGACTTGTAACAGCCAGATGGCTCTGCTAATGCCCACCTGGGAAAGTGGGAATGTGTGTGATTTGGGTGGCTCACATATATAATCTGACCTACTGCCAAAAGGCAGTGGTTGAAAGCAATATATTCACGGTCAACACTTCTAGGTTTCAGATGTGTTTGTGGACTGATAACAGCCATCACTTTCCAACTATAATTCCTGAAAATTCATCAGAGATATACTACTACAAATGAGATATATTTTCAGGAGGGATATTTAACCTTGTTCAGGTGCCACTTTACAGAAGTGCACATAAGCTCTAGTTGATCTTTTGGTGTAACTGCATTTTCAGCTCAGTGCTGTTCAGAGGCTGTTAACAAGATCAGACCAACCTATCACAGATATCACAAAATTTTGCAAAAATTTAAGCAGTATAAAGTGTGGAGCCTCCCAGTGGGGGGGGAGAGAGATATTTGAGATGTACTATGCAATGCACAGGCACAGGAGCAAATCCAGGCAGCCCTACAGATTTTGTCAAAAGTGCACATGTTCTACACCAGCAACAGGATTGAGTTAAGTGCATTCTGGTAAGACCACATCCAACCATTGGAAACTGAGCTCCATTCTTCCAGAACACAGCACAAACTATTTGAACTTTAGCTACGGACAGTTTTGCAGACAGACTATAAGCAGAAATGTGGACCAACCATAGGAAATAGCACACTCACAAATCTTCTCTTGGCTTTGTCTTGCGGCCTTGTCAGTCACAGAATCATACAATGGTTTGGGTT